>DWGR01000443.1:0-22847 GCA_018247715.1 Heliconius burneyi | reverse complement strand
ACTGTTAAGGCACTCCGTTCCTATTAAGACACTTACGTTTTACATTTTCTGCTAAATTCTGGAACGGAACTAAGCACTGCTCTTTGCATTGACCTAACGGAACTAAGCACTGCTCTTTACTTTGACCCGAGCAAGAAATTAAAATATTAAATCAAAAAATCAGCTTCACGCTGTATCCTGCACATAGCAGTGTAGGCAGAGGGAACCTAGTATTAAGATATTTCAATCGTCACTTTCTTCGGAATTCTAGAGGCTCGGCATGTTGAGTAGCAGAATTTAACGCCGCGCTTTGCCTCCACACCAGAGCAAAGAAATTAAAAAATAAACGTAAATAAATATTTCATCGGGTGGGGCTCGAACGCACAACCGTCGCGTTACAATCATACTCTTGTGCCACTGCGCCACGGCATATTAAATATATCATTTCCTCCAAATAGAATCGAACTCAGAACCTGTCGCGTTTACAGTCGTAATGACTGTCCTCATTTATCTTAATATAATTTATAGAAATAATAATAATAAATTTAGTAATAACTAATTAGTATGCAAAGAATTTGCAAATACATGTATAACACCTGAAACACTTTTAAACGTCATGTTTCATAATACTTTATTCAGCGAAAACACAAAACTACTAAGCTGAGAACGGAATATTTCAATGCTAGGCTAGATAACTCTAGTAAAATGTTTAAAATCACCTAATAAAGGCACCCCAGCCATAAGTCCTTGCTGGAAGTTGGTAGTGTCCAAGTCGCAAGCACTCGCAGGCACCAAGTAAGCCACTGACATAATTTCAAAACACATACCACATATCAAACTTATATTCACTAGCTGCACGAGAAAGTTAAACTTGCCGAAACCTAAAAAAATATAAAGTAATTTGCTTATATTTTTTAACATTTTTAATCTGTTAATTATCACTTAAAGGAGAATAGTTTTTAGAATGTTTTCTAACATGGAACGTGGAACGATAGGAAACGGATGTGTCTTAATGGGAACACTCCGTTCCCATTAAGACACTATGACGCATCTTGATACTAGTTTAATTTAACTCTTATCAATGCAGACGAAGGCATCTTATTGTTCAAGATTTTTCTTACTTTCTGACAATTTTAATTACAAGATCCATTGATGGGCAAGGAGAGCCAGGGAGAGATATAGTATTTATGTAGGATAACTGTGATTAACTTTTACAAAGAAAGCGTAAAGCAAAAGAATAATCAAATGCAATTTTACACAGACAGACAAGAAATGAGAATATTTTTAAGCATTCTCTTAAAGGGGATTCGAATTTATAATCACTTTATGCAATAAGGCTCGGCTTAAATTCGCTTTAGTGGCCTTTTTCATTTAGCAGAGTAAAATGCGTTACAATTATAAGGAATAAATTTTTCAACTTTACGTACCGGTCATGTTCAAGGCTTCCTCGAAGTGCACCGAATGCATTTTCGTAACCATGTCTCCTTATTTCACTTAAAACTGGTAATCCAATAATATTTCTCATTAATAAAATTAAATTGTAGGAAAAACAACTGAAAATACAACTCTATAGAAAGACGTAATCTGACTAACATAATTATATATTACACCCTGAGATTTATATGACTTGTTATCTTTTGCGTACACAGCTGTAGTGTATATTTATTTCAGTTTATTAATAAGAGAATTATTATTTCAGTTTCATAATATCATTCAGAGGCGAAATGTAGCCACTCACCAAGGTTGCCACATGTCACGATTTTGGCGGACCGTCCTGATGTTTAGCCCAAAAATTAAATGTCCCGGGACAGTGACACATACTAGCGCTTTTTAAAGATTATTTCAGTACAGTGATAAATATCTTTCATTATTTTAAGATTTTATTTCATTACTAATAATTTCATAAAAATATAAATTAGTACATTTGTAATTTACGTAAGACTTACCTGAAACCAAAACAATATCATTAAGTAAAGTGACATTTTTCCTTTATAAATATCCTATATTAATATCTTTCACCATTGAAAGACAAAAAGAAATTTTTTATCTCGCCTTTGGTGAAAGAATCCCGCTTATTTACTTACTTACCCATGTAACAAGTTTAATTCTTTTTTTCTCACATTTTTCTACAACTTCTGTTTATTTATTTTCATTTAGAGTGAATGATAACAGAACTAAAGCCCTAAGCTCTATTGGATGGTACTGTGAAAAGATCTTTACTTTATAATATAAAATGCCTTAGTATATATCCTTAACGCACTTGAAACATATGAATGAATTTAACGACACTGGAGTTTTAGAAGATGAAGAAGCTCAACCAGAACATAATGCATACTGTATGTCCAGTACAGCTTTAACAATTGAGGACCACTTATATGGCTTAGTCGCTTGTGCCCCTATGACCAGAATAAAGCGAGGAGCTAAAAGAGCAACTAAAACTGCATTGGTGACCCCGACGTGATTTAGAACACGTAACCTTCTGGTCGCATCTATATTCATATGCACATATAGTAACAATCAAGTAGCCTAGATAATAAGTCTTAGAAACGATGATAAGGCGATAACGGGGTCGACGGTTGTTGACAGTGAGAGAAGGACTTGGTCTCTGAAAGCCAGTTGTCAAAATAACTTTAGTAATAACTTTAGTATAAATTACATATTAAATCCTGCTAACATTATATATGTGGATGTTTTCGAAGGTGAATATTTGTCATAGTTTAACGTAAAAACGACTTAACAGATTTATCTGATATTTCACAATAACATAGCTTATAGGTACATTGGAATAACACAGGCTACAATTTATCTAAAGATTTGGTTTAATTTGGCTAAAATATAACAATAAGTTTGAGCAGACGAAGCCGCGGTTGTTTTATTGTCGAGTTGCAAATGTGGATTCGTTGTTATTTTCTTTATGTCTTAGACATCATCTATCTCAGGGTCCCAAGTCCCCTGATTTTTGTTACCATTATTTTAATCAATTTTATTTTTTGATTAAGTGCAACAATGATGTATTTACACTTTTTAAAATATACAGAACTGAAATAAAACACAGAACACAAGTTAAATTTTAAAAGGCTTTTAAAAAAATATTTATTTAATTTTACAAAGAACCTTTCTGTATCAGAGCAAGTTGAAGACAAAAAATATTAAATAAAAAATTTATATTATTGAAAATAATTAAGTGGGCCAGCTGGGAACAACAATGATAATAGACCAATTTAATTTCCGCTCTTCTTCCAGGGAAAACCCAGGGAAATATATATTCAAAAATAGTATTTGCAAGTTGATGTATAAAATCGAGAGGTACATATTCTAAATCTTTCTTTCAGGTAAGTGTACCCTTCCTTACCAAGGTAAGGAACTTGGAATGAGGAATAATTGTTAGGTTATATTTATCATTAGAAATAGAAGGAATTTCTAGGATGAGAAGTAGGAAATGTTCTGTAATGCTTTCACCGTAATACACACTTTGATTTGTTTACTTTAATAGGTTCAATGTTTGTTTGTGTGTTGTTCATATAGCAACACCACTCATGCATTTAGTGGACTTGCTTGGGCGTATTTTGAAAAGTTATCTATAATAATTAAAAAAGTTGCTCCCCCTGTAGAATAAAGGTCCATGAAGAAATGCTGCATAAGCTCAGTAGGGGTGTCAGTGAGAGCAAGCGTTGGTTTTAAGGGATTTCTCTCATATTTAGCTTGTAGACAGATATTACATTGATTTAAGTATCTCTGAATAGTTATAAGCGTATTAGGCCAATGATAATTTCTATGGATCTGTTTGTAAATTTCTTGAATACCATGATGCATAGTTTTGCCTTCATGATATTTCTTAATGATAACTACCTTTTCAAATTTATTCTCAACGGGTTACACGAGTTGTACATTTAAATAACTTTGGTCCTCTATCGTTAACTATCGTCGTATATACTGTAGAAAATAGAATAAATAATTGTTCGTCATAGAAATAGCAATGAAAAACACGATCGGCTATAGTATGTTCTTTTAAGAATTGAACTATTTCGCTCTCCGTATTATTTACTGGAATAAACACGTCTTTAATTACTGTCCGCGAATTAGTCGATCTATTTTCTACTCTATATTTTGAACCGGGTGTACTTCTTATATGAAATTGTTTTTAATTGTCTGTAAATAGCGTCAGATAAAATTGGTATACCTTTATTTTCATTGTCTGGTTAGGAATGGTTAGTAGATACTAGATCATCAGGGTCAATTGTTATAATGCTCATACTGTCACTATCAGTCTCTAACGGGAGAATATTACGTCTGTTGTTGTTGTCAGGTTCTATGTTGTTGTCGTTGCTATTTCTAGGTATCTCTTGTGCCACGTTTTCAGCCTGTGCACCTACATTTTTAAATATTCTGTCAATTAAATTGTCGTCATCATTATGGTCAAAATTCACAGCCTGTGATTCAATACTGTTATGGAATAATTTAATCCTAGAAAGGACGTCGGCATTTGTATTTTGTTTTCTTCTTATAAATAACATTATCGTCGTATTCGGTAAGTCTAAGTCTCCATCTTACGAGTTTAGAGTTGGGGTCTTTTAAGAACATAAGCCATGTAAGGGGTCTGTGGTCTGTATAGATGTTAAACTTCCTACCATAGAGATAGGGTCTACAGTACTTTACCTCCCAAATTATAGCTAACAGTTCCTTTTCTATGGTGGAATAACAGGATTCGGTATCTGATAAGGTTCTAGATGCATAATCAACTGGTTTATTAGATCCTACATTACCTTCGGATAATACAGCACCAATAGCTACATCTGAAGCGTCAGTAGTAAGTATAAAGGGTTGGTCAAAATAAGGGTACTGTAGTAAAGGTGAGTTAGTCAGTATCTATTTACACTTGTTAAATGCGTCCAGAAATTCAGGGGAATTAACAATTTTACTATTTTTCTTTAAGCAAACAGTCATAGGTTTAGTCAGTTTTGCGAAGTCTTTTATGAAATTTTGGTACTATTCTACTAGTCCTAAAAAGCTCTTAATGTATTTTTGAGTCTTTGGTAGCGGGAAATTTAATACGGCTTTAATTTTGTCTTTATTCGGTTGAAGTCCTTGGTCTGTCAATTCATGTCCTAAGAATTTCACCTGTTTCTGTTGGAACTCTGATTTATCTAATTGGATTTTAAGGTTGTGAGATTTAAAGCTATCAAATAGTTGTTTTAATTTTTAATGTGTTCTTGCAAAGATGCTGATACAATTATAATGTCGTCTATAATGTAGTAAATACGTTGTCCAGTCCTCTAAGGATATGGTCCATTAGGCGCTGAAAAGTGCTCGGGGCATTCTTAAGGCCAAAAGGCATCCTTTGAAATTCCTAGTGACCTCTTTCAGTTATAGAGGCTGTCTTTTCAATATCGTCAGCGTGCATTTCTACTTGGTGATATCCACTAGCAAGGTCGAGGGTCGTAAAATACTGAGCTCTACCTAGCCTGTCTAGTATGTCGTGAATATTCGGTAATATAATAACTAGTCTCCATTTTACTTATGGGATTTCTCTCTTTTGGGACAATGTGCACAGGACGTGACGAGGGTGATATACTCTCTCTAATTATACCTTGTTTTAAAAGATTATTAATTAGTTTTTTATTGAGGGGCTTGTCTACAATTTCTAACAAAAATTGGAGTATTGTCAGTCAATCTAAATTGATGTTTAATGGTTTTAACTTTGGATAAGTTATCAGCAAGTATTTTATTAATATCGGGGTTAATTTGCATAGAATTAAGATTTACAGATTTATTCTCTACATTATAAGGTTGTAATTTGAACTTAGCTATGTTACATGTGGTTCGTCTTTCGGGATTGGTATTGATGGCTGTGGTTTTAAATTTTCCATTTGTAGCATTAATAATAGCAGCCGGGGATGTTAATCTCTTAGACCAAACATAGTCGTCATAAATATAAAATCCGTCAGTATAATTTGTTTTTAACGTAATAAGTTTTTCACATTTCGGTTCTATTTTAATAAGTTTATTAGAATAGTCGAAATAAATAGGTATGTCGGCTGTCGCTGTATAAAATATAACATTATTTTATTTGTTAAATTAATATTGCTAAATAATTCCTTTGCTTTGCATTTAGGTTCAAAATCAAATATAAGAAATTTATGAATAATATCACTATTAAAAATTGTGGGTAAATTAACTACAACTTGGATAGCAAGAGTACTTACCAAAGAAACCTCTGCATCTCCAACCGGGACTCAACTGTTTGGCAGAACCTCCGATGCTAAGGGTGCTCCACTGGTCTCGCCTTCGTAGATTCTTCTTAATAGATCGCGGAACAACGATTGAAACTATTCGCTGGCTTTAAGAGTTTTATTATAGCCAACGCTGCGATCCTACCGACTGCTCCAGTTATATTGCGCAGGCGAGCGAAAGGTTTTTAAAAAAAATATTTATTTAATTTTACAAAGAACCTTTCTGTATCAGAGCAAGTTGAAGACAAAAAATATTAATTAAAAATGTATATTATTGAAAATAGTAAAGTAAGCAAGTATGTTTAACTCTATTGTTCGTTTCCACGAGCTGCAAGTGCGGCGTCAGGGGAGTGCATCTTTAAACGCTGTTAACTCACACACTCAAAATTTGCAAATAGTTAGACATTTAGACATTTTCGCGTAATTGATACAATAAACTTATTTTTATTACAAAAAGTACAATTACGTCATCGTCGTAACGAGTAAACCAAGTGTATATTCGTGTATATTCGTAAAAAAAACAAAAAAAAAACACTATTTTATTCGTATAAAATAGTGTTTTTTTTTTGTTTTTTTTTTTTTCACTTTCAAGCTACATACAGCACATGACAGGGTAGACAGAGGGAACTTGTGTGTCTAATGTTTAAAATAATTTTCTTCCCCACTTTGGAGCCAAATTCTGGAAACATTACGTACTGAGTGCGGAAACTTGGCGCTGCGTTTTGCCTCTTTACCAGAGCGGAAAAACAAAAAAAGTCAATATTTATTTCTTACGTACAAAGTTATATGTATTTACTCTGTCATTTCAAATGTAATCCTCCGCACACACAAGATTAGTTATTTTAATTTATTTGTAAATATTAGATCATTTTAAATTAAACACTGAATATTTTGTCCATTATATAATATCTTCATGCACCTTTACTTGTATATAACCAGACTTTCACGGTCTGATCAGTAGAAGAAATGGCAACTGCGTTTGGACTAACATAATGATGAATTTGCCTACTTGAGGGTCAGCGAACACACATCAAGGTCAGCTTGTGCGTGTGCGTTGTATGTAGTTCCTTAGCGTTAGCTAAGGCTAACTTAGCGTTTTTCTTACTTAACCTCAGAAATACGTTGGGGCTAAAAGTAACAATACCTGAAGGTTACTTGTGCTACTTAACTGAGCTGAATATGATTGAAATAAGCTAAATTAACCTTCAGACAGATATATATGCAAAATATAAAGAAAATAAATCAGCTTCACGCTGTATCTCGCACACAGCAGGGTAGGCAGAGGGAACGTAGTGATATGCACATTGCGTTCCGTACTTTCCGCCGAATTCTGGAGGCATTGTGTGTTGAGTGGCGGAACACAACGCCGCGCTTTGCCTCGACACCAGAGCGAAGAAATGGAAATGTACACTTAAGTCAATATTTCGTTTCCTTTGAGAAGTACGCAAAAAATATGACTCGAATGATCCTAAGAAAGCTGTTGAGGAATAGGTAGTTTAGCTTATAGGTATATAGCTTCATAAGGAATTTAGCTTTATGCTGTATCCCGCACAGCAGATTAGGCGAAGGAAACTTGGGAACCTAGTGTACCAACACTCCTTTTAAATTAATACTCTTCAGTTCCCCACTTTCATCCAAATTATGAAACTCAACGCCGCGCTTTGCCTCATTACGAAAGTGAAGAAATTAAAATATTTGATTATGCTTGAAACATTTTACCCTAGGGAGTCACTGTAATAAGCCACCCGTGATGGGTGGTTTTCAGGTGACATATCTCGTTACAGTTCATTCATTTATCTAATCTAATAAATTTGAAAATAATAAGTAATTTAAATACTGCATAATTACTCAAAAAAATAAATCTATACTCTCAGGTAACACAATGAAAAAAAAATGTCCAAACCAGCCTCTGGTTCTTCTACTTTATATATTCTTGATCGTTGAAGAATAGCAAGCTGAAGAATTGTCTTGAATAATATTTTCCTAAGTCAAATATTCGATTTCTTTCTAGACTTAAAGCTGAAATCCACAACAGGACACATCATTTGTTTATTACTTATAACCTTTCCAACAATATCAAAGATATTTATCTTCGATAATTTATGACTATAAAATATAGAAAATACAACGTACGTTTAACTACATATAATATTGAACGAAGCGGGGATCGAACCCGCATTTCTCGGATACCGTCTGTATGACATGGTTTTTATCACGTATATAGTCGCTCGTTAGTCCCCTTATGCCACGACTGGCCTGAAACACATTAATTTTAATGATTTTCATAGTTTAGTTTCAACCAAAAATCTTCGCCTGCAGTCAGATGTGTCTCAACTATACTTCGACAATACAAAACAATTGCTAATATAAAAATGACAGGAGGTTCAATTCTTATTAAAAAATAGTTATTAATCTAGTCAAATTTCTAGTTATCTAAGATAACGATCAAATTAGATTTAAGCGGTATCCCGCACGCAGCAGTGTAGGCAGAGGGAACCTAGTGTGAAGACACTCCGTTTCCCACTTTCAGTCGAATTAAAGTAAAGAATTCGACTCATATATTTTTTAGAGCAAAGTAATTTATTTCCTCGAGTGGGGATCAAACCCAAAACCAGTCACGTTTACAGTCACACTGTGCCACTGTGTCAACTATCTTTCTTATATATATGCTCGATATATTATATTTTCTCTTTTAGACAAAAGAACACTAATACATTAAATATATTTGTTTTAAAATAAAATCCTGGTTGGCTGTAGGTGAAGTCGATTCACGGACGATAATCTTACGTGATGACGTCATAAGAATACTATGATAAAAAAATGCATTTTCTTGTTCAATTAAATTGTATTATTATTATTTTGTATATCTACATATAAAAGGGTAATTAAAAAATCCTTAAATTATGCAGATTAATTAAAAGTAACAATATACCATTTAATTACAAGTAACGATAGATACGTCACGCTTATCGTTTCACTTCTTTAAACATTGTTTTGACTATACCTACGCAATTCAGGGAGCCGTGAGATAAAAGGTAAACAAACCAGAAAAGGGTAACTTTACAGGTTTGATGGAGATTATATATTTTATAAAAATAGCTATGGAAGTAACACACTAAATAATACTAAATAACAATGTCTGCGGAACTTATAGCCCTTATCCCTTTAGACTTATTAAAAATCAAATCTCATAATTAACTTAATTTACTTTCTTAACTCTCAATATTGGTTTGCAAAACAAAAGCACCTCATTCCCAAATTTACATTTTAATACTAATAAATTATAAAGTATATTTTTTAGTTTACATTTCAATCAAATCATAATTGTTTATCAAATTCAAAGTCAAAAATATAAATACCGTTTATTTAAATTTATAAATTTGTGTTTCTTAAATATAAGAGAACATGCAACTTTTTTTAGCCGACTCCCAAAAAAAAGAAGGTTTTTATATATTTTTCTAAAGATTAAGCAAAATGGAATTTCTAGTCGAAAAATCTTTTGGCGCTGAACCCAGCACGACTTCGTTTTTTAAATAACGTTTCTTTTTTTATTACGTATGACAATATTCAGCCAAATTCTATCTTCAGCGAAATTCAACTATGTTCGTATTTTTTTTAATAATTATTTATAAGGTCATTGGTTTTTTATACACAAAACAAATACAGTTAGTTGATTATAATTTTCCCGCATAATCGGATTTTTTTATTTATTTCGAACATGAGGTTAATGCTGTTAGCCCTATTGGTTTTTACAGCGACACCGGTTGGGTGGGGAAGAGGTTACTCTGTCCCTGAAGAAAAGCAAGCAGTCAGTGGCTGCCTGTGAGGAAGTCGACGACTGTAAGGGCGCCCCCTGGCATAACCAGATAAGTAGAAATAACAAAGGAAGGTATGGCCGGTCTGCGAAAAAAAACGCTGCACTTCATATAACCAGAGAGGAGAAAATAAGTAATTGTGTATGTGTGTCTCAACCAACCAAATAAAATATATGTATCTACTTAGACATATGTTTTTCTTAAATAACATTAATACAATATTTTTCGCTTCTTGCCTGTAAATTGTAATTACTTAGTTATTTTGAAGATTCATTTCAAAAAGAATTGGCATTTCAACGTCAATCATTTACAATGCAGTCTATTTAAAGTTGAAAAAAATAAATAAAATGCACCCGTCAATCAAACGTCAAAAGAACTCAACGTTATAAGCTATTTAAAATTAAGCAATTTTCTTTTGGAGTATATTCACACAATAATTATAACTAAAACTGCTTTAAAATATTTTCTGACATTATATATAGTTATGCCAGCCAATACGATGTTATTGTTTTATTTTTTTGAACATACGACATATAATCGCGACAGGCTGCGGGTTCGATTACCACCCGAGAAAATGAAATACTTAAAATTAAATTTAAAAAAAAATAAAATCAGCTTTACGCGATCACGCACTCAGCGTGGTAGGCAGAGGGAAGAAACTTTGTTCGCTACTTTCTGCCGAATTCTGGAGACATTCACTCCACGTCAGAGCGAAGAAATTAAAATATAAATACCTAATTTCCTCGAGTGGGGATCGAACACACAACCAGTCGCGCTTACAATCACACCACGACTAGCCTCAAATGTGTCTAAATAAAATTAAATTTTTCATTGAATATTTTCACTTCCTCACACTCGTATCGAGGCAAAGCGCGGCATTGAATTCCGCCACTCCAGAATTCGGCGGAAATTGGAAATGTCTTAATGGGAACGGGTGACTTTACACTAGGTTCCCAAGTTTCTTCTGCCTAGGCGCGTGATACAGCGTGAATCTTTAAAAAAATGCAAAGTACCTACGTCGTCGATTATCTATAGCACAAAAATGATTAGAGCAAAGTAATTTATGACAGATAATGTAATAATATTAATATACTTTTTACTGTAGATATAAATTTTATTTTACAATTTGCTTAATTTCTTTGTTTTATGAAAATACCCAGTCCAGCCCAATTTCAGTTGAACCGCAATATTGCGTGTTAAAGGACAGCTCGATGCTGTCCATCCGTCTGTCAAGATCCTTTTTCTCAGGAACGTGTGGAGGTATGGAGCTGAAATTTATATCAAAAACTCAGGTCTACTGTCCCTTAAAGCTGTGAAAAAATCATAAGCTATGGCAATCCAAAGATATAGCTCTTTATGCCGCGAATTGCCAGACACCTACAGCAGATAGATCTACGGGATAATATTTGCCAAAAAGAGAGATTTTGGAGTGCAAACAAAGGAAAAAATCCGAAAAGTGAAAAATCATAGATATTTTATAGAAGAAAATCATTACAAACTTATAATTGTAGTACATTTCATACAAAATGAATGCATACATCCGCAAACTTAGTTTGTCAACTTTAATAAATTGTACTTCCTGTAGATATACAATCCTGAAATTGGTACGGAACCCTCCGTATTCGAGTTCGACACGCATTTGACCGGTTTTTTAGTCTCTGTTTACTAACTAACTTAACTTAACTATAAAAGCTCAACATAAAAAATCCTATACCTAATAGGATCCTATTGTCCAGTAACTGATGACGAATGATGCATTTAATCGAAAACAATATTATTTAGAAAAAGTATGATTCATTGCTTTAATAATAAAAGAAACATAGTATATCTGAAATACATATGAAATTGTACTAAACGGAAGTATTTGTGAATTATGTTACGAGTATTATTTTTAAGCTATCAAATCTACAGGTTGGAACAGTTTTAACTACTCTGTTAAAGCCTTATACAATTAAAATATATTTTTTCCTAAAAATTAAAAAGCTTTTTTCAAACAAAATACATTACACAATTATCGTAGTAAAACAAAACGGCATTTCTAAGGACGACTCACGTATACAAAATCCTATCGAAAGGAGCACCGCCACACACGCATCATTCCGAAATCGAGTCGTAGGTATTGGCGATGAAGTTCAAAGTTGCTTAACCTTTAGTACTATTTTTGTAGAAGTAAGTGTTAATGTTTCTGGCGCACCCTGAGTGAGGCCTGATTTGGTATTTGTACGTTTACGTTATTGGTATCTATGCGTAATTGCGTCACACGAAAATGAAAAAAAATCTTACGTCCTATCTATTGAAGCATCTTGATTAATTTTTTTAGGAATAAGTTTAATTTATTGTACCCTATATGCTATTTTCGTAAATGGTTTGCTGACACTTCCCCTGCATAATAAATTATTTTTCACAAAAAAATCGACTTTAAACAATGGGGTCAATGCTAATGCTACAAAAACCTTACTACAATATCACATTACTAAGCCAGTTTGTTTTACTTGACACCGACTTCAAAATTATAAAATCTTTTTTAAATTATTTTTGTTTGACAAAATCCAAGTACGTTTCAATTTATAAAAAAAATATTTTTGATTTTTATTTTTAATTCGTTGTTTGAAGTCGGTGTATTTTGTGAAAAATTAATTTACTTTTCGATTTTAAGTGATACGATTTTAAGAACACCTTAAAAGAATGCTTCTCAAACAAGTAGGTAGTGGTTATCCTATGTAAAAGTGCAAGCTAACATTTTAGCATATTGGCTAAAACATACATAAAATTATTCGGGCGAATTGGAAACCTCTTCCTTTTTAAAGTCGGTTGAAAATCAGAACATCCTCTTTTTTTAAGGCGGTTGAAAAAAATGCAACGATGAGGAATCTCACTTTCGAAACCAATTTCAACAATGTTTTTCCTTGTAACTATTACAGTATGATTATATTTTGTACAAAAAAGCAAAACCGGTTGAAATTGAAAATTTGTTCAATTTGAACCGGATCCCATGATTAGAACCTAATCAAACTTTCTCCAAACTGGCTTGGAAGTGTCTCCTATCAGAGAAAAAAAGGGAGAAGAGAAAAAGAAAGAATAGGAACATATTCACGTGTAAATTTAAAACTTATGTTATTTTCTCACAGATGCCATTGTCAGGAATGGGCCACATAAAATGCAACCACATATATACTCAAAAGTTGTGAGTTGTGAGTCATCCCTACACGGAGAAAAGCTTAATGTACATTTTTTTCAGGTTCACGCATGAGCAACGTAGGCAGAAAGAATAAGATTTTTTTTAATTTTAAACGAATTGTCCCTGAGTAGAAATTGAATTTGCAATCATCGCGTTTATAATCAAATGCTGTATTACTTTCAAATATAATTATTTTCCAGCGTGGTATTTAATTCGAAACCCCTAGCAGTTTCCTTTACTTAAAGGTTACTTAAATGCGTCAATTGCGTCTAACGATTATTCATTCATTATTTATTATCAGCTTCACGCTGTATCTCCGATGCTAAAGTTAAAACACTCCGTTCCCATCAATACACTTGCGTTCCCCACTTTTTTGATTCATCCATTAATATTTGTAACTCAAAACATTAAAAACGCATACACCGAACTCGTGTTTTAAAAGATAAAGTAACATTATTTATAAGATATTGATCATAAAGGATATGATAAAATTTATTTTTAGCCATTTTGTCAGTATCTTATAAACTTATATAGAAATCTTTTAATAACAACCGCTAATCATTATAATAAAGGTATTTTTATCAACTTTATAACGAATTTTTCATTAAATGTATCAGCGTATTTTTAGGGTTCTGTACCTAAAAGGTAAAAATGTTATTCTATCTGTCTACCTTTTATCTCGAGATCGCGTGGAGATATCAAGCTGAATTTAATATGAAATATTTAGATAAGGTACCTTGAAAGATAAAATAAGAGATTTATGTATTGATTTCGCTGCATTTTGTTTGAAATTCGCCGCGTAATCAAAACCTACAATGTACTTTCCGTGGAGCTAAAGTTATAAAATTTGGCACGAACTGAGAATTTACCATACAAATAAAGGAAAAATCCGAAAACTAAAAATTTAAAGATATTTCATGGATTAAAATCATTACAAACTTATATTTGTAGTTCAGTTCAGTGTCAAGCAAAATGAGTACATATGGGCATATACAACCTTAAATTTGTCTACTTTTATAAATTTTACCTTGGTGGGGAAGCCGACTCGCCGTAACCAGTGTTTTTTGCCTTTAGCTAGTACCACGCTTCCTTTCTTCTATTCATTGCCTCCTTGCTACTGGTACAAATAAAAAAATTAAATTATATGTATCTGTCTGTAAATTGAAAATAACAATGTCTTTTCAATTGCACATGTATAACTATTTACACGATACTAACAATCTAAAAATGTTGGTCAGTCGGATTTTCTGTTTGACCGACCCACTCGAGGATGTGAAATATTTATTAAAGTTTATATTTAAATTTCTTGGCTCTGGTGTCGAAGCAAAGCGCGGCTTTGAGTTCTGCCACTCAACACGCAATGCCTCCAAAATTCGGCAAAAAGTGGGGAACGGATTGTTATAACACTAGGTTCCCTCTGCCTACACTGCTGTATGCGGGATACAGCGTGAAGATTTTTTTTTGCTTCTCAGGACTCAGTGTTGAGTTTCGCCATTCGACAATAGACACACAATGTCTCGAAGCGTCGCCAAATTAAGGATCGGAGTGTCTTAACACAAGTTTTCTCCGCCGAATCTAGCTGGCTACAAGAAATAACCCGATATGGCACAGATCTCGTTGAGTTACAGCATCACAAAATTGTATCAGTAATCAGATGATTACTGCGCGGCCGTGACCTACAAATGAAACGTTACGAAACCTTCATGACAGTGACACTCGTATTGTGGGAGATAAATGAAAAACCCTGGATATCCATTAAATCAAAGAATATTCATATATAAAATAATATAATAACGAAAATTCACAGCGTCAATAGATGGGATCCTTCTCTTAAGACACTTCGTTCCGATTAAGACACTTCCGTTTCCCATTTTTGCCGAATTCTTGAGGAATTCCTGTTAATTGGCGGAACTCAATGCCCCATTTTGCCTTACCAGAACGAGAAAATGAAAAAAATATTTCGAGTGGGAATCAAGCTCACAACCGCTGCGTTTACGGCTTTTACGGTTTGTAGCACGCTTGGCACAAGCCAATCAAAACAAGGCAAAGCCTTCGCCAATACAGTCTCAATATTTTCTAGATCATTTACAAATCGTTTAAGTGCTTATTTTAATTACTAATATTTATCAAATTCTGATTATAGTAGCTTACTAGTAAATTTTACATATTTCATTTCCTCAAGTAAGAATCGAACCCACAACGCGACAAGCGTCCACAGTCACACGCTTGCGCCACTGTGCTACTGACATCGTTATTAAAATGTGATTCTTTAGTTGAGAAAATAATACTAGTTACATTAAAAGTGTTTTATTACTAAAACACTCCATTTCTCACTTTCCGAATTCATCATTACTTTTAGAGTGACGCTACTAAACGCCGTTGTTATAATAATGTAAATATAATCATTAAAATTTTTCGCCGTGTGTTCCCGGCTTAGAATCGGATCACCCTAGTACTAGCGGTGTCGTAAGAAGCGACTAAAGCACGAGTGGGAGAGACACGTCGCCAGCAATGGCAACACGCATGGGCAGACTCGACCGGATCATTTAAAACCGGCGTGAATTAGTAGTAGCGGCGCCCAAGCACATCAAAACCTGCAACGCACCAGTAGCTCCTCTGGTGTTACGCGGTGTCGTGGGCGGCGGTGATCACTTACCATCAGGTGACCCGTACGCTCGTATGTCTTTTTCCATAAAAAACAAACGTTATCTCAAATACGCATCGAAACCACAACTATCGTGTTTACACTTTGAAGGTGCACCACTGCGCTACGATTGTCTAAAGTCAAAATATTTTTCTTTAGGAAGGGGGATCCTGTTTTTAGGAAGAGTTAAGACACTCCTTTCCCATTTCGACACTTCTATTCTCCACTTTCCATTAGATTACTGAAGCAATGCGTCTTGAGAGGCGAAACTGAATGCTGCGCTTTGCCTCGTTACCAGAGCGAGGAAATGAAAATATCAAATAATTAATTACCCCACGTGGTATTCGAACCCACAACCGATGCGTTTACAATCACATGTTTGCCTCTGTGCCACAACTGGCTTTAATCAAAAATACTTTTATTATTTTTAAGACGTATATGTATTCAAAAGTTTACAGGATAAACAGAGATAGTTCTATTTGAGGGCAGGTAGGTACCGGAATTTAAGGCTACTGGTTGTGGGTTAGTTGCCCACTCGAGGAAATAAAACATTTATTTAAATTTGTATTTCCTTTTCCTCGCTGTGGTGTCGAGGCAAAGCGACGATAAGCAATGCGTCCAGAATTCAGCAGAAAGTGGGGAACGGAGTGTCTTAAAATGTTAAGACTTAAGACATTCCTTTCCCCACTTTACTCTTATGTTAGAGGGAACCTAGTGAAGTTCCCTCTAACATAAGGTTTGAATTTTGCAATTAATTTGATATGAAATCAATATACTCTAAAACTAAAAAAAAATTGGGGATGCTAACTGGCTAACATTGATATATATATTTATATATATTTTTATTTATTTATTTCATTCACCTTTACAAATTATGCGAACGTATTTTCAGATGCACATTTTTTTCCCAAAGCGGAGTGGGGAGGAGGAACTAAGTTTTAAGACATTTCGTCCCCTACGCAACCAATTTTCGAAGCAAAATGATGTCTAAATACCAAATGTATTATTTTAATTTTCATGATAAAGCAAAGATTTAGAGGTTTTGTAGACATAAAATCGGGAAAATAGATATAATTAATTCCTGTTTAGTGGAAATCAAACCCACATCCTGCACCTTTACAGCCAGATGATATCCCACTGCGCCACGACGGCCTCATTATATTCTAGAATATATAAATAAACAGCCTTTATTGTCAATCTGTTGATAAATTATAAACTACACTCTACCTTCGGAAGTGTTTAATGGTCATTGACTGGCATCCGCTTAAGTTGTAGAGCAAAGAGAATGGTGACCTATAGTTATATTATTTTTATTATATTTTTATAGTAAATGCGATATATATACATATATAATAGAAGAATCTAGTGAAAAGATACTAAGTTTTCTTAAATAATTAAAAAATAAATAAAATAAATCAGCTTCATGCTGTATCCCGCAAACAGCAGGGTAGACCTAGTGTAAAGACACTCCGTTTCCCACTTTCTACCAAATTCTGGAGGCATTGTGTGTTGAGTGGCAGAACTCAACGCCGCGCTTTGCTTCGACACAAGTGCGAAGAAATGGAAATATAAACGTTAGTAATTATTTCACTTCCTCGCGTGGGAATCGAACCCACAACCAGTCCGTTTTTACAATCACACCTTGTGCCCCTGCGGCATGACTGGCCTCTACCTCTTTGATTTGGGCTTAAATAACATACGGGAAAATAAATTTAAAATGAACGTATATCCTCGTTATAAATATCTACATAGAGCGCGCCGTTGAGTTGTGCCACTCAACACACAATTATTCAATAATTAGGCGGAAAGTGGGGAACGGAAGTATCTTAGTGGGGAACGAAGTGACTTTACACTAGGTTTCCAGGTTCCTTCTGTCTAACCTGCTATGTTCGAGATACAGCGTAAAGCTAAAAAAATATCGCTCTTCATAATCTCATCTTTTTTCAGTTCTATGGTCAGATCATAAGCACAAGGAGAAAATAAGAGTCCATATTCACTTGTTATCCTAAACGACATTCCAGGGTTTCGTCTCCCACCCTCGGACTCCATCGTTACACTAACTCACCATATTTTTATAGAAACTACGTATAACTGTAAAGTTTCAAGATTGTTTTAATGTCAAATTAAATCTCTTAAATTCCTTTACATAGCTTTTAAGTTCTACGAGTATAGTAACATGTCCACCTCGTGGTTATTTCTTTATTTTTCGTTTTGGCCTACGCCTTACCCCTACCTGTAAAAGTATGCTTTTTCGATATCACATCACAAATCTTAGATATTTTTCTTTAAATATAAAACAAAACCTATGCATCATTAAATATACCATTTATCAATGGGAAACGATTAGGAAAGTAGAACAAATATCCATCTCACAATCTTTCACATTTATATTATTAGAAGAATTAAGAATATAATATTAAATATACCTCTACTATAATTGGTCTGTGGACCGTAGAGGAGAAGTCGATAACTATTATCCGAGTATGGTCATACAACCTATTTTAAGACTATGATATAGTTCTAATAGAAATGCCTGTTTTCCACTTTTATATATTAGAGATTTTAATATCAATCGTAATTTGTTAAAACAAATACTTTATATTTGATGTGTAGGTCAAAAGAATTAACGCAATACATTTTTATTTATATAATGTAAATAAGGTAACTTGAAACGTAAATAAGCATTATTTTTATACTAATTAAAATCAAGTCATTAGTTAGGATTTGTATAATAAATAAAGAAAGTAGGCTTAATTCCAATTCTAGGTTATGTTCATCCTTGAGATCGGCAACGTGGTCAAATGAAAATAACGGAGAGTTATATTAAAAATAACTCTAACTGCAGATAAATAGAAACGATTAATTTGATATAGCACTATAATACAGCCTTTTATTTTTCTTTTTAAATTTTCAACCGACTTCTGTAAAAGGTTTTCAGAATTTTTGACTGGGTGAACCGATTTTAATGATACTTTTTGAAGAATTGAGAAAATCACATAAGTCTTAAATTTGAATTAGGTATTTCCACGACAAATGGACGAATAACTCAATATCACGCCAACCAATTTGGATGATTCTTTTTTATTGGAAAGGAAACATACAATTCAAGGATAGTTTGGGAAAAGTCTGGTTAGATTGTGATTATGGGAAATTATCGACTCAATCCAGTAGTTTCTGAGATTAGCACGATCATCCAATCAAATTCTTTAGCTTTATTATATTAATATGGTATAACAATGGTATCAGAGTAAGATGAATAATAAAATTTATACTCATCTTACTCTGAGACCATTGTGACACAGTGAGTCAACGTCTGATTATTACAGTATTGATTGTAAGTTCGATCTGGAGGAAGCAATTATATTTGAACTTGTAGTCAGCTTTGAGTTCTCAAAGTACAACAATGATGACACATTATCTATTGCTAAAAAAATTTACTTCTTGGGTCTTCTATATTATATTTATGGGAAAAGGGTAGAATTATAATTGATAGGATATGATACAATTCTCTATTAATGCAAGAGGTCGAATGTAATAGCATTTCCTTATTTATCAAAGCAATACTTAAAACAATTGTTTGCCTTCGCCACTTCCTTATATCCTGGAAAGTTTGTATTTATTCTATTCTGTGTTATATAAAAGCCTATTGCTAAATATGAAAATTATAATAATATAATTTCCATATTTATGTTGGATTTGAACCCTTTTTAATGAATCTATATTGAAACACGTTTTCGTTTTTTCCGCAAAGTAGTGCAGGGAATGCAGAAGAGCCTAGTGTTAAAACACTCCAATTTTTAAGACATTGCATATTGAACAGGGAATTCAACGCCGCTTTTTGTCTTGACCAGAGCGGGGAAATGAAAATCATATTGATGATGATGGTAGATCATCAGACGCTGTACCATGAAAGCTTTATGGTTTTGCTCATCTAATGATAATGATACCTGTGATTTCCTTCTATGTGCAAAGTGTACGTGAAGCTAAAAAAATATAGTTAAGCTATTATGAATTAATGGAAAACATCTAAGAAGTCCAAATTCAAACAGCCACTCGTAAAAGATAAGATCTTTTATGTAAGTACCTGTTAGCTGTGATAAGCTTCTATATTGTTTCAAATGTAAAATACATAAATGTTTTACATAAAATAAAATAAACATAAATAAATACCCTCAAATATGGATACAATTAGTTCCGATTGCCATTACCGATACCTCCAGCTCCCATTCAAACCGCTTTGATTTGATGCATTTCATTCATAAATAATTCACCTATTGCGTATTATCCTGCGATAGCCTTGATCGTGACATTACTGTTAACTACATATAAAGTAAGGGCACGGCAGCTAACGAACCAAGGTTTTCAGCTTTCGTATTCAATTGCATATTACTGTTAGTTAGCAATGACTGCCCACAATGTGTAGTGAGTTCAAATCCTTTTTATACTTTACTTACTTCAAGTACTCTAATAGGGTTGCCAGAGGGAACGGAGCGCTAAGCGATTCCTTTGTTCGTTTTGTCCACTGTCATCAATCTCTCATACATTGAGGACATGTACACAATGAAAAAGAGATATGTGCTTTTTAGGTGATTTTCTTTCAGTCTCATCGATTCTGTGTTTTCAAAGTTTAAGTCTCTTCTTAATCGTTATTGAAGTAGAGAAATAAAGACTTATAATAAGAAGGAAATATTCTTCAGTTAATGAATCAGCACATGCATAATTCTAATCTTCGATTTTAAAAATCGGAAATTGTATTGAAATGCAATTCCTTTTGTCAACTTCACAGAGCAAGGTAAGCAAAGGGAACCTGGGAAGCTATTGTTAAATACACTGTTCCCATTGAAACCTTCAGTTCCAAACTTTGCGCTGAATAGTGGTGGTAATTCGTGCGGAGTGACAAAGATTGACAGGATTTACGACGGCGGACCGCGAGCTCCTATTTGGAGTAAACTACGTAACCACTGCAATATTAATATGAAAAATTGTTTAAAAAACATCAAATCATCTTCTCTTTGCTCTCAAAATGCAAGAAGATAGAGGTCAGTCGTAGCGCAAGAGCGCAGCATGCGACTATAAACGCAATAAGTTGTGGGTTCGATTCCCCTTCCAGTAATATTTAAAGTTTTCATTTTTTCGCCCCGATAACGAGGAAAAGCACGACGTTGAGTTCGGCCTCTCAACACGCAATTTCTCAAGAATTCATCAGAAAGGAGGAAATGGAAGTGTCTTAATGGGAACGGAGTATCTTATTATTTATTAACACTAAGTTCCCAGGTTTCCTCAGCCTACCATGCCATGTGCAGAATATAGTGTGAACCTGAAAATAAATTTAAAAAAACGATTTACAGAATTTATCAATACTGTTAGCAAACATGTGTCTCCCTTCGAACATGAACATAAGGTTAATGCTATAAGCCCTATTGGCTTTTATAGCGACACCGATTGGGTAGTCAAGAGGGTACCCTGTCCCTGAAGAAATGCAAGCACTAACTGGTTGCCTGCAAGGAAGTTGACGACTGTAAGTGCACCCCCTGTGGAACTCGAACCTCGGCTTGCGGCCGTCGAGCGTACTGGGCAAACTCGTGTAAACTCGTGTAGATGTAGGTGAAAAAGACTATAAAAGCAATGGAATTGTGAAATTGAAAAATTCCCACCTGGTGCAGTGGCAAAGGGGCCATAAATTATTTAAAATTTTCCGCTCTGGTAATAAGACAAAACACGGCGTTAAGCTGCGCCATTCATTACGCAATTGTATCATTAAAATTGGATTACATATACAGACAAAATGTTTTTACTATTTTATTATATACAGAGAAGATTACTTATTAACTTGAACACAGGTATTGAATCCCAAACTAAGTAAAAAAAATAATTCCCCCACGGGAATCAAACCAACGACGACATCAACACGCGACTGTGCCGTTCTATATTTTAACAATTTAAGATAAAAATCAGCTTCACGCTGCATCCCGCACAATGCAATGTAGGCAGAGGGGGGAACCTAGTGTTAAGACACTCCCCACTTTCCACCGAATTTGTCCAGGCATTGCGTATTAAGTGGCGGATAAATTTAAAATAATTTGACTATAAACGCGAGTTGTGAGTTCGATTCCCACTAGAGATATTCTGGTATTTTCCCTTCCTGTCTCGGGAAATAAGACAAAGCGCGGCATTAAAATCCGCCATTCAACATGAAATGTCTCAAAAAATTGTCGGAAAGTGGGCAACGGAGTGTCTTGACACTAGGTTCCCTCTGGCTACTCTGTGCTACAGATATGTAGTATTACTAAATGTAAAATTAAGATATTTTACATAATCATAACTGGCATAACGTGCGTTTGTGTACGGCATTAAAAGATTATAGATTCCTTACAATATAAATATTTCTGTTTTCATATTATTATATCTACATTTGATCGTTTATTTTTATATAACTTACTGGCGCACATTTATTAGTTGTGTATAGTAATCTACCGAAATATTTACTGTTTTATATTTTTACGCAGGGTGAAATAGGCTGAACTTAGTGTCACGGCTCTCCGTTCCCCATTTAACGCCAATTTTTCGAGACATTCCATGTTGAATAACGTATCTGAACGCCGCGCTTCGATTATCAGAGGTCTGGCACTGGGCCACGACGGCCTAAAATATGTATTTTATTATTTGAATTTCAAAATTTTCGAATTTGAATTTGGAATGTGAATTCATATAAAGAAAATAAATAAGAATATTGACCTCTTTAAATGGCACAAGAAAATAAAATATATTTTTTTATATTTTTATTTTTATATATTATAATGTTAAGCTATTCTCAAAAATATAGATGTTATATTTCGCAATAATCAAAGGTTAAAACGCACTTGAAGCATTGACTCATACATAAATAATAATAAAGGCAATCTTTTTATTCTTGTTCTATATGGAACGCAGACCCTGGTAAGTAAGACCAGGGCCTGCCTTCCGACTGAACCTACTTAATTATGCACTATCTTGGGACAGAC
>DWGR01000442.1:0-22850 GCA_018247715.1 Heliconius burneyi | reverse complement strand
GCTCAAAGGACATATAGTAATATATCACTCGTTACTCATACACTATTATTTTGATTTAATGATTTTTTAGCTATAGCGCATATAGCAGGGAAGGCAGAGGGAACATAGTGTTAAGACACTTCCTATTTATTCATAATGATAGGTCACCACTAATGAACTCGTGTTTCTAAACAACAAACGTCGCGGCTATAGCTGCTTTGTCACGTACACAATATCTATATTGTGACAATCGTGATCTGGTTTCGAATTCAAAATTGTTTTTTTCTAACCAATGAATGTAAGGCAAACCGCGGCGTTAGGTTGCACTATGTAATGTTTCTGGAATGGATTGAAAAACAATAAAAAAGTAAGCAAATTATGAAAAACCGCCCACGTGCAGGTCAGACATGCAAACCAACGTTTTCATGATTTATAAAAACAGCAAAAAAGTCATGTTTGTTGTATAGGGGGTTGGGTGATCGACAGACAGATGGACGGACGGACGGGCAGCGGTCTTAGTAATTAGGAACCTTAACCCTTTGTACGAAACCTTGAAAAACTATAGGTTCTTCCAATTAAATGAATGGTTAGAAGCAGGATGTTTATTTATTTCTTTATGTGCCTGTCAGAGACTCAGGTCTGAACGGAGTGTCCTAACAGTAGACTAACCCTGTTACCCTACTATTAGTAGTTTTAAGTTAAAACAATTATTCGTTCTTTTATAAATTGCTAAGTAAAAAGTGAAACCTATTAATGGTAATTGCTATAATACGATTAAGACGGGGTCACCGAGGCACTTAGAAATATAATGTATCACGCAACCAAATTAGTGAATATTTAAATTACTTTTCCGCTCAGGTAAGACCGGGTGCGGCGTCGAGTATTATAACTCAACACGCAATGCCCTTAATTTGGGTGAAAAACATGAAGTTGAAAATGTAATAATTAATTTTGGAGGCTGTTATGGTGGAGCAGTACTGATTGTGGATTCCATTCCCACTCGGGGGAATAAGTAATATAATTATTTTTATTACCTCGGTTTGGAAACGAAACAAAACGCGGCGTTGAATTCCGCCAACACTGACATATGATACTAAGTAAAAATATGCGTGTATAACCTGCCTTGTATTAAAAAGCGCGAAATTGAAAGAAGTTCAGGAAAATTACAATTTGGGTTATTAGGGAACGACCCTCAGAGTATTGACTTTGAATAATAAATATGCTTCAGCTTTCATCCTTAGATACGATTAAATAATTTACAAGGGTAGAATTTATATTCCTATACGTTCATTGTACGTCAATTAAAGTCGTGGCGCTGGGGCACAAGGGTTTAACTGTAACGCAATGGTCGTGGGTTCGATCCCCACTCATGGGACTGATTTTTATATTTTCAATTAATATTCTCATTTCTTCGAATTCACCAGAAAGTGGGGAACGGATTATCTTAATACTAAGTACTCTTTTTTTTTATGGTAAAAGCATGGCAAACGAGCGTACGGGTCACCTGATAGTAAGTGATCACCGCCGCCCACGACACCGCGTGACACCAGAGGAGCTACTGGTGCGTTGCCAGCTTTTTGGGTGGCTGGGCCCCGGAGCCCGGCATTACCTAATGCGAAACGCAGTGGCATAAAGCCACTACTTCACGCCGGTTTTAAATGCCGGGGGTGGTAATTATCCGGTCGAGTCTGCCCATGCGTGTCGCCATTGCTGGCTGCGAGACTCTCCCACTCGTACTTTAGTTGCCTCTTACGACACCACCAGTACCAGGGTGATCCTATTCTAAGCCGGGAACACACGGCTACTCTCTGCCTACCCTGCTATATATGAGTACGTTTATTTTTTTTAGTTTAAAGCAAGGAATATGCGTATAACTTAACTAATCTCCTATTATAATACTATATTGAGCCCGTCGTAGCTCAATGACAAGTCTGATAGTAAATGTGACGGTTGTGGGTTCAATTTCCATTTTCATACATATTTAGCTTCAAAGGCGAAGTGCGGCGTAGAGTTCCGCCACTCAACACGCATCACGTGAATTAGGCAGCGCGTAGAAACTACAACAAAAACAACAATAGGTTCCCGCTATCTCCCTTTCCATGCGGGAAAGAAAAGCAAGCAGTAAACATATAGACGTAACTAAGTATTTTTTTAATATAGCTAAGTCGCGTATACGCTTGTCCTTGACAGACCAAGGTCGCGAGTGTCAGCTCAGCGGAACGATATAGGTCGTTTATATATAGTCTTCTTTCCGGATATATTCGAATGTAATTATTAACTTTATTTATTTAATAATTACAGTATTATTAATTATTTAGTTGAGTGTTGTTATCAAAAATATGAATATAAGCTTCAGTTTGTAGAACTTTAGATAGTACAGCGTTAAGTTTCGTATTCTAAAATGTTGGAGAATAATTGGAGAATAATTTAATTAAATAAAAAATATAGTTTTTCGGCATTTGTTTGTGCCTACTCACTAAAATTTATTTTCCAGGTTTTAGTCATTTTTAGCTATTACTTGTTGAGCGGAATGAGAAAAATTTGTGTTTACAAAATTGACTTAACATTTAGGTATCTTATATTATATTCTTTATAGCTTCATACTGTATCCCTCGCATAGCGGGATAGGCAGAGGGAACCTGAAAACTCAGTGTTAAAACACCCCGTTCTCCACTTAACATCGAATTCTACAGACATTGCATGAGTGGCTGAACTCATTGCCGCGCTTTACTTCGTAACCAGTGACAAAAATATGAAATATTTAATTTCATAGAGTAGGTATCGAACCTGTTGCATTTACAGTCGTCCTTTGCCCTTGGCTAAAAGAGGCCTCCCATTTTAATTATAAATCTAAGTACATTTACAATTGAAAACTAAAACCACAAATGTTGGGTTCAATCGAGGTCTTAGTCCAAGTCCAAGGGCAATGTCACTTTATCTAATCAAAAAGAAGAAAAAAAAAACTTTTAAAATATAAATTGAAAACCATCAAGTGTAAGACAATTGTCAGTTGACGGTATTTTACAGAAAATAAAATAATAATACCCACATAATTATTTATAAGAGGTGAGGGAACGGCTATAAAAAGTGACGTTTTTGATGGATCAACGTAATCAAAAGATATGGGTATAGGGGCATTAGATTTCACTGCATTTTTCATTAAATTTGACGCCTTATCAAAATCTATAGGGTACTTTCCACGGACCTAAAGTTCTGAAATTTGGAAAATACAAGTAAAGAAAATAATCCGAAATGTGAATATATATATAAATATATGTCGGAGGATATTAAACATAAATTAGTTAAGAATAAAAAACGTAATCTTACTCTGTATATGATGTAAAGCCTGAAGCAGTGCCTGGGACTTGTGACCCCAGGTGTATATATTTATATATACATTTCATATTTATGGTATTTCATATATGAATAAATGCTCGTCTTTTTTGATTGCGTTGACTACAAATCAAGCTTCTTGCTTGATTTTTTTGTTGAAATAATATTAAAGTCGACGGATAGAATGGAAGCTAGACTTTTTCCTTGCTTCAGGAAGGTCCATAGATTTAAGTAGTTGATATTAATTTCAGCTTGATACCTTCACGCCATCTCGAGATAACTGTTCTTGACAGACGGGCACGACAAGGTTATCCTAAAAATCATTGCAAACTTATATTTGTAGTCCATTTAACACAAAATGAAGGCATATAGCTTCAAGATTAAGTTTCGATTTTGCTTTATTAATTCTACCATTATTTTATCATTTGCCAATTTTTATTATGACAAAACCAATTTCAGGACTATCTAGACTTAGAATTATCTAAGCTTACTAGATACTTAATGAAATAAAACTCATTAAGTATCATTGAGAGCAGTAACAGTAGTTCAATTTTTACTTAAAAGAATAAAAATATTCAATTCAAATATCTTTCTCTTTTATGATAACCTGCAGCGTTGAGTTCCACCAATAGGTTAATCATGTTGAGCATTAAATTAACGTAGATGGAATTAATTTAAGTACATTAGGTTTTCTTTGCCTATCCTGTTATTTGAGGAAAACGTGTGTACTAAAAAAAATATTATAATACATTTAAAAAGGGCAAAGGGCAGGAAGGTGTTAGTGATATTGAACAGTCAAAAGCTTTGATCTCAAAGAGCGTTAGACGCTGCATAGTAAAAAGTATGTTACTGCAACTATCATTTTCAATATAATATAACAATATTATATTGAAAATGAATTTGTATTTGCGAATTTGTATTTATTATTTATTATGTTCTCTTTAAGGCTACAACGGTTTCTCTTTTCTCTTTTCGATGTGACAGTTACAATCGTGATATTTAAGTAATATTTAAGTGTATTTGGCGAAACCACAAGTAGGTTAAACCCAACACCACTCTTTATATTTTTTTTTAGCTTCGCACAGTATTTTGCACACATCAGGGTAGGTAGAGGGAACCTGGTAACCTAGTGCGTTGCCTAGAACACTCCGTTCCTATTAAGACACTTCCGTTCTCGATTAGCTTATATATTTTAATATATATTTTATATTGTCATATTTTGATATCAATATAGCTGTAGTGATATTTTTAGCTTTTACATTTATTTTATTTTATATATTACGCCACATTTACTCGGAAATGTATCTACTGTGCCATGATTGGACTGTACATAAGTAAACATCCAAATATATAAAGAAACTTAGAAAGTGAAACAAAAAGAACAAAACTAATTTCCACAAAAGCCTATTAACGTTTTACGTAGGAGTCCTTGGATCGCATCCGTCGTAATACTTCTGGTACCGGATACAGCCTTAAGATTAACAAGAAAATCTAAGTAAAAAAGGTTATTTTGACTTAGTGATTATATATTTTCTACATAGCAGAGTAGACGGGGGAAACTTAGTGCTAAGATACCCCGTTCTTCATTTTCCACCAAATTCTGAAGGCAAATGAAATATATTTTTTAAATAAATAACGTTTTATCCAGCATAAAGTATTATCTAGAGATATACAGAGGGATTCTGCTGTTAAAATACTCCATTATTCACTTTCCAGCCAATTTTCGAGACATAATGTGTGGCGGTGGAATGGGTTATTCGCGTTCTATCTTATATCCTGAGAATTTAAATAATGAAAATAATTCATTATCCCGATTGGGAATTGATTCTGCAACCTTCGCGTTTATGGAAAGACGCTGTGCCGCTCGGCCACGACAATTTCGACGCCTATATAACATGCATGTATTTGTGTATAAAGTTAGAGCTTAGGCTTGAGTTCCGGAACAACTTTTTCTTACATATAGCTTTTAGTCGTGTTCATAATTTTTTTTTCATTTTCATTTTTTACAAGCCTTTACTAACAGGGCAAGCTAAGCCCTGTTAGTTAGTTTCGGCGGAAAGTGAGGGCAGAGTAACTTAACACTAGGCTCCCACTGCTTAAAATAATTGTAACTTTTACATTGAAAGCACCAACCGTTAAATTTGTTGCCGATTCTCCTTCCTCAGGCAGTTCTACTACCTTCCCTGCCGGTGCTAGCGTAGTATTTATTCGACGATGAAAAAATATTTGCATAAAAATATGCTGAAAGAATATTTTGAATTTGAACACGGTCAGCGTCATTGGAATTCTCAAATTATAACACAAATTTATAACTTTACAGCTCTCGTATCAAAATGTTAAGGCCTTCCTTCCTTCCAAATGAATCCTTGACCGACTTTTGTGTATTCTCAACTAAGTTTGAGATGAATTTCTTGAAAGTTACTGATATGTATATTTATTTTAATTTTCTAATTTCACGCTATACCCTACGTACCCCATATACAAGGAGAGTAGCCAGAGAGCATCTAATGTGTAGACACTCTATTCTCCGTTTTCAGCTCAAATTTAAAAGATATTTTATACAAAAGCGTTTGAGTGAAATTTAACGTCTCACTTGGTCAACCACAGTGGTAATTCATCCCTATAGCTAGAATTCAAATTTACAACCATCGCGTTTTCATCAACATTCAGACGCAGACAGATTTCGCCTTACAAAACAGCTTTGTATTCACAAGTTCGATTTGTTCGCGTCATTTCCAGTGATATTCTTAGTAATTGTATTTAGAAGTCTAAGGCCTGGGTCGGTAGTTAGGCGTGTTGCCAGATCTTTGGGCAGATATATTGCAAATTGCTTTGACTTTTTGTTGTTGTTTTTCTTCCATTTTGTATAGGAATGATAAAAAAATCCTCGCTTTGGTGGTGAAAGCAAACCCCCATTTTAGATATTTCGTGACAATAAATAGTAAATATAGAACGGTTAGACGGTATAATATTTTGTCTCTATAATTTCTCAATCATAGAACGATTTTTATTAATATTTTTTGTATCTTTGGTATTTTGTTATAAATTATATTTTCTTTTACTTTTTAGTTTTATGCAATCAGGTTTTATATATGCGTACCCCTTACAACGTGACGCATTGCTGAAGTAATTAGTCAACTCAACTCTATATTAAGGGAAATGGACAGAGGTCGTACTAAAACACATTCTAGTTATACAATTTTTTTATGTATTCTCTCATTTATACAATACATACATATACATTATACATATAACAATCAAATATAACTAGAAATATTACTTATTATTATAACAATAACATTAGCATATTATAAATTATTCATAATTCATGAAAATCACTAACAATGCAATTAGAATAATAGACAATGCAACTCGATAGTCGATATGCTGAATAATTGTTAACCGATTTCTAAATGGAGAAGAAGAACTTCTTCGTTTAGAATTCGGTTATATTTTATAGTATCGTACCTCAAAAGAAAATGGAATCCTTAAGGATTGCTGTGCTGTCCGTCTGATGTGTGTGTGTGTTTTTTTTTTCGAATTTGACATTAATGCTGTTAGCCTTATTGGCTTCTACAGCGACACCGGTTGGGTAGGGAAGAGGGTACTCTTTCCCTGAGGATGTGTGTGTGTCTGTTCAAATCCTATTTATCACGAACTCGTGCAGATATAAAGTTATCAAATTACAAAGTCTACATTTTCTTGGGGCAAAAATTTGTAATTAATTTTCTAGGTCAACGCAATGAAAGATAATAGAATTTATCGCTTCATTTTTGCAGAATATTCGCCGCGCAATCACAATCTTTATATCTTCCTGTTAATCTAGGATACGTAATTGAAAACTTACAGTACAAATAAAGGAAAATAACGAAAAGTAATAAATTTCAGGTAAATCACATGAAAAACTTATATTTAACATAAAATACAATCTATAAAATTAAGTTTTATCAACTTTTATAAGCTGTACTTCGAAACAGATAGAAACCTCGTTTGAATCTGATTTGCACCTAATAAAATCAATAGTGAAATATATTCACATTGGCATTGAAACCAAATATAAGAGATTTTAAATGTAAATTGGTATATAACATATATGAAAGTATCAGCAATGTCCTAGGTGTCCTTAAAGCCTATGGCTGAAAACACGACTGCTGTGGGTTTGATTCTCACTTGGGGTATTAAAATATTTTATAATTTCATTTCCAAGTTCGTGAAGCTAAAAAACATCATCTATTATGTTTTTTAGCTTTACGATCTATAATTATACCTATAAGCTATAATAGGTATTGTTTCTTCTATTATTACTATTTTTTTAGGTTTATCAAACCCGTTGTGACTTCGTGAGGCCGTCGTGGCGCAGCAGCACAAGGGTGTGACTGTTACGCGACGGCTGTAGATTCGATCCCCACTCGTGGAATTGAAATATTTATTTACGTTTATATTTAGCTCTGTTATCGAGGCAAAGCACGGCGTTTAGTTCTGCCACTCAACACGCAATGGCCTCCAGAATTCAGCAGAAAGTGGGAAACGAAGTGTCTTAACATTAGGTTCCCTCTGCCTACCCTAATTTTCTTTAATTTTTTATCGAATTATCCTCCAACCATCTCGCTTGCTTTGTTCATATTATTACAGTATTAACTCTTCTTAATCTGGCGCCAGATAGCGCTATATACGTCGGCTGAAATATTATTTATTTCATTATTATTTACTATATACCCTAAGAAAGTAAAATATATGCATGTTATGCCATTGTAAGTATGACAAATTATTATTATTAGAAGCCAACACAATAATAACATTACGTTTTCTTCATGTTCACGCTGTAACCCGCTAATAGCAGAATAGGCAGTGGGAACCGAGTGTTAAGACGTTCACCTCTCCTCATATATATTCGGAATATTACGTGTAGAGCTGCGGAACTCAGCGCCAGGCTACTAACCCAAAAAATTAATTCATACATTACATATTATTATTATAATCAAGCATCAATTCGTAACGTTTCATAAAAGACCGAAAAACATCTTCCAGACATTTTGAATATAAAAATATCTGTAATCTGGGTCGAAAATCTTTTTTTATATCAGAGAAAGCTTCATACAAAAACAAACAAATAAATATAGCCTTGGTGTCAACCGAGACCTTGGACTCCGGAGTACAGGGTCAAGTTGCTACGGCGCTTGCTATCTGATGTTCTAAGATACTGAAATGAAGATATAATCAGCTTATTTTTTCAATCTAGAGTGGTAAATTTTCTAAGTGTATGTTTGTCCGCGAATATATCCGAAACTAAGAGTCATATTGAGATGTAATTTGGAATGTAATTTGGATTGGAATGAGGTATGTTTGGAGGCGATCACTGTGTAATGGAGCAACATTTGACTGTAAACTCGGTGGTTGTGGGTTCGATCCCAACTTGAGATAATGATTATATTTCGTTTTTTCACTCTGGTACACAAATCGTTACGTTAAGTAGCGCTACTCAACACGCAGTATCTAGGATAATTCGGCGGAAAATAAAAAGGAAGTGTCCTAACACTAGGTTCCTTATGTCGTCTACTCTTCTATCCGGAAAAAGCACGAATTTCAGTATGATGTCCAAATTATGATCCCAAGTACGAGTGCTATATTTTAAAAGTATGTTTAAAATTTGAGTTTATATAACCTAGGTTCTTTTTGCCTACCCTACAATACGTGAAAACGCGTGAAGGCTATAAGTGAAACGTAAACTTAATTAACTTCAACTCAAACATTATTTGAAAGTCGCTTTAAAGCGAAAGAGTTTTTAAGATGATCTCAATCACAAGCCTACAAGAAGTAGATGTCAAGGTCTTACTTTAAATAACAAAGCTACGGCCTAAAGCTTGTGAGCTAAAAGGTATATATAGTGTATTGTATATATGGGTAAATTCTTATTTATAATATTGTATGTGATGGTTATCGGTTCGATTGCAATTCGAGGGATATTTATTTATATCTATATGTTATATATAATAAAATAGTAAAATTATTGTCTGTACATTTAGTATTTTTCAGTGAAATGGATAGAAAGCAAAAATATATTTTTTAAATTTCTTATCTGTCTGTCTGTATGTATGGTCACGCACATCTCTGAAAGAACTAAGCCGAGTTACTTAAAACTTTCACCAATTGCTTTACTTTATTTTCTCAACATCTAGTTTTTGTTTGTTTAGTTTCATCAAAATTGGTTCTATAAAAAAAAAGTAATCGGCATTTGAAAGAACCGAAGGTATGAATTTGCCTGCAAATATAAAGCCATCTTATCCATATCTGTACTTATAATAAATTTGTATTTATTTGTGATAAAGCTGTATTTTTAACCGACTTTCAAAACAAGGAGGAGGTTCTCAATTAAATATTTTCGATTCATTTATTCGATTAGTATTTTGGACTCGATTTTGATAATGGATTATTCGATTCGATTTGGGTATTTCCATTACAATTATTTTACAAAGAACATCCTTACCCAAATCAATAATTTAACAATTAAGGCTGTTTTTGAACGAGTAAATTAACATAGTCCTTGACATATGACTCTCAGTCAATTCTGCTTATTCAATGAATAATCATGTAGTTCAAGCGGGCGAAGCCGCTGGCAGGCCGCTAGATTAATAATATAATAGTTTCAAAATCTGCTAAAATACAATCTTTTACCAAGACAATTTTGAGACATTACGTGTTGAATGCGGAACTCAACGCCGCGCGTTTTTTTATTACCAGATCGAGAAAATACAAATACTTAATTTCTCCAGACGGGATAAGAGCTCACAGCCCTCGCACTTCCAGTTCTACGTTGTGCTACTGTTATAATATTTCAGAATAATCTTTAGAATTTAATCGTACGTGTAAGGTATGTTTCATATCAAATATCACGCGACATACCAGAATTATGAAGAAAGTTTACACTTTATATAATATATATGTATGTATATGGAGCGAATATAATTTTTAGCTTCACGCTGTATCCCGTACATAGCAGAGCAGGAAGTGGGAACCTGGGAACCTGCTGTTAAGAACACTCTGTTTCCCAATTGTCAACGAATTCTTGAGAAATTGCATGTTGAGTGGCACAACTCAATACCGTGATTTCAATGCATTTCAAAGCCTTTTGTAAATGTTACATTGCATTCTGTATATTGCTTGGTACAGTGTTAATACACTCCATTCTTCATTCCTCATTTGTCATCCAAGTCTTGAGTCACTACGTCTTACGTTGCGGAATTCAACGCCGCACTTTATTTTATTACCAAAGCCATGAAACACCCCACTACCCCACGACAACTTCGATAGCTTTTTTATCCTTCTTTTATATCTAATTTTATAAAACAAAATTAGAAACAAAATAATTAAACATTTTTGTGGCTTTACTTAAATATTTAAGTACGTACAAGTAATTAGTGATAAATATGATTTGACCTTTGGTCGTCGGGCTTCAGGGTCGAGCCGAGGGCAGTTCATCCCTGAAAATAACTTGAGGTCACTGAAAGGTTATGCTAATATATGTTGCCGGAAACAGAAAACTGCTATGTCCTTCACCTGTTATATTTTTTTATTTCAATGTAACATACATGATAGGAAGTGTTATGGTATAATCACGTGGGAATAAATTATGATTGAATAATATTTTATAATTAATATTTTTTCTTCGCTCTGGCATTAAAGCTAAAGCCCAACGTTTGAATTCCGCCACTAAACAATGCCTCGAAAAATTCAGTGTAAAATGGAGAACGAAGAGTCTTAACACTAGATTCCCTCTGCCTACCCTGCTGTATGCAGAGTAAAGCGTGAAGCTAATTTGCAATTTTTATAATTGAAATATTGGAGTCAGTCGTAGCGCAGGCAAAAATATAAACGCGACTGGTTTTGGGTTCGATTCTCACTCAAGGAAATCAAATATTTATTTTTAATATTTCTTCACTCGGAGACGGCAATGTCTTAATGAGAACGAGGTGTCTTATCGCTGAGTTCCCAGATGCCCTCTGTCTACTCTGCTGTTAAAATGAAAATAATTTATTTCCCCGAGTGGAAATCGAACCCAAGCCTATGGGCGTTTGCTTACATACAAAAACTGTGCCGCTGTGCCACGACTTTTTTAATCATAAAAAACTCATAGCTTAATTATTATGTGGAGAATATCAAAGACACGGGGGAGGATTCAAATCACTTTAATTTTTCATGTAACTTCTTTATATTTCACTATTATATAGGTAATAATCGAGTTATTTCCATATCTATAGACTTGAATGTATTAGTACACTACAACAAAGAACTACATTCAATAAGTGTCTCAATACTAGGTTCTCTCTATCTTCTCTGCTTTATGCAGGAAGAAGCGTCATGATACAATAAAATTTATGATTTTAACCTGGACGACCTACATTTGAGGCCGTCACGGCGCAGGGGCACAAGCGTGCGACAGTAAACGATAGATAGGGGCGGTGGTGGGTTTGATTCCGACTCGCGAGAATCAAATATTTAATATTTTTATTTCTTTGCTCTGGTCATAGCACCGAGCGTGGCGTTGATTTCAGACACTCAGCACTCAATGCTTTAAAAATTCGCTGGAAAATGTCTCCACTTTTCACTGATATCTGCCGACGGAAGCGTCTTCGCAGTATTTTTGCTTGTCCTACCCTGCCATATTTTTTTTATGGTAAAAGCATGGCAAACGAGCGTACGGGTCACCTGATAGTAAGTGATCACCGCCGCCCACGACACCGTGTACCACCAGAGGAGCTATTGGTGCGTTGCCAGCTTGGCTGGGCCCCGGAGCCCGGTATTACCTAATGCGAAACGCAGTGGCATAAAGCCACTACTTCACGCCGGTTTTAAATGCCGGGGGTGGTAATTATCCGGTCGAGTCTGCTCATGCGTATCGCCATTGCTAGCGGCGTGACTCTCCCACTCGTACTTTAGTCGCCTCTTACGACATCACCAGTACCAGGGTGATCCTATTCTTAGCCAGAAACACACGACACACGAGAAAAGATATATTAGATACAGCATGAAAAAAAAATCTTTAGTACTCTCAAAAACATTCGCTTTCAATTTATCTTGCAATTTAACCAGATTGTCTCCTGCTTTATACATAATTATATCCTATATAAGTAAATACAGCAGGGTAGGCAGAGGGAGCAGTGTTAAGACACTCCGTTTCCCACTTTATGCCAAATTTGGATTCATTGTGTGTTCAGTGGCAGAACTCAACGCTGCGCTTCACCCCGACACCAGAGCGAAGAAATGAAAATATAAACATAAATAAATATTTCACTACTTCGAGTAGGGAACGAACCCTCAACCGTCACGTTACGGTCACACCCTTGTGCCGCTGCGCCAAAACGGGCTCATTTACGAATTTATTTATTTATAAGTGAATACGGAATGAAACCTACATCTGAAACAGACACTAGTAGGCTACGCAGCAGTAGTGTATTACAAATCGCATCTGGAATTCGAAATTGAATGGAATTGAAAAACGAAGTTGATTTCCGCCAGAGTTTTCCCGTTTTTGATGAACTTTGCGAGTTCAAACGTTTGAGCGTCAAACGCTTAACGCTGCTACGAATATATATTATTCATACAGAAGATTAAACACTGTTTGAATATTTCAAAGCATTCCGAGATTTTTGCTGCGGAAATTGTTATGAAAAGGTAATTTTTAGGGTTCCGTAACCAAAGGGTAAATTGGGACGCTGTTACTAAGGCTCTGCTGCCTGTCAGCAGGAAATTAATTGGCAGGTGGTACACCATCTGTGAAAGTTTTATCTGTCAATAATCTGCTGCATGCGGTTCCACACAGCAGATTATTGACAAAAAGGCAAATTAGACAAAGAAAGCACAGCGATAAGACACTTTTAACACTTCGAAGCCCCGAATGGGAATCGATCATCATTTGGGGCGACAATTATTTTTAAATTATTTTCACTTCCTCATACTGGTAGACTACGCACGGCGTTGAGTTGTATCGTTCAATAAACAAAAATGTAGGGAGCAACGGGGGTTATGTTAACATACCATAGTTTGATGTGATCATCTTTTTATAACCAGAACTAAAGAGCAGATATATAGCGTGAGACTGAAACAAAATATATTAAACATACTCATAGCTGTACTAAGCATAAATTATTGCTAGAAATAGGAATACCCCAAAGAGAATCAATCATACACCAAATATAAGTTGCTGCGACTCTCCTGAGACCGCTGGATGCAATTAGATGAGCCTAGATTTAAGGGTATTGATTTTGTCTAGATATCTGATTTGGTCTAACTACACTTAAAGTCTATTTCACAGATATTTTCTCTTATAAATAATAGAAAGTTAAAGCTTATTTTAAATGATATATAACTTTTAACCTCCTCCACGTACTTTACAGTAACGGAGATTAGCTCCGGGAGTCAAGTATCTTTACTAACTTAACTTAGAATTAATTATATAAAGCACTCCCGTTACTCTATCACTGAAAGACAGGCTACATAGTTATTAAAAAAAGTTTCGAAGTCAAATTTTATATGACGTGTAAGTAGGTTAGGATATAGGGTCTCCCTGGTCTGGATACCCATCGTAAACCCCAAGAAAAGATTTCTCAAACTTCATTTGGGAAGGGATAAAAACGAGTTTTTCCACTTTACATCTTCCAATCAGCGTGATGCTGTATCCCGCACACAACAGGGTTGGCCGAGGGAACCTAGTGTTAAGACACTCTGTTCGATATTTTCCTCCAATTTTTGGAGGCATTGCGTGTTAAGTGAGGAAATGAAAATATAAATTAAAATAAATGTTTCTGAACAGTCAAATGATTGACCTCAATATTAATTACTACTTATATTATTATATAAGACCTCCACATTAGGTATCCAATCCAGGTATGTAGCCAGTACCCAGGCTACCTGCTCCAAAACCATCCAAACACAATGACAGCCAAGCTTTTAAAATAATGAATAGTGACACGCAATCTAGTCAAAAGTCTTTGAGTAAGCTGTACGCTATTTCCTTTGGACCGTTCAGATGTCTCCTGAGACTTTGTTTTAGTTTCGACATTTACTTGACAAATACTGTGTTTATAATAGAAGTTTTCTAATGGATTTTAATGTTTTATTGAGTATTTTTGTTATTTTTGATATTTGACTTTATGTTTGTTTGGTTAAGAGCGCTTATCTCAGGAACTCATAATATGAATTTAAAAAAATGTATTATGATAAAAATGTGGAGAGGTAAAACGAGAGATTGAGAGTTTCATGTTAGAAGTGGGATGCAATCATATATGTATAATAACATAAAAACAGTTTAGTTTATTGAATAATTGACCGTCGGATCATAAACAAGAGCGTTGTGGGTTCTATTCCCATTCGGAGAAAAGCAATATTTATTATTTTCAGTTCCTCGCTCTCAACTCCGCCACTCAACACGTAATGCCTCAAACATTCAGCGTAGAGTTGACAACGAATTGTTTTAACAACAGGTTCCTTCTACTCACCCTGCTACGAATATATACGGGATGCAGCATGAGGCTTAAAAATATATAAGTAAACTTTTAGTAAACGCAAATAATTTTAATTTTTCACTATAAGTTCACTCAACTCACCACGGCCATTATCCAATTTGTCATGGAACGGCAAATTAATTACTTTACAATGAACTAAATGTACGTGGACGGAGCGAGTGTGTAATTGGCCCTTTTGGCACCAATATATACCAATATTGAGGGCGTTATAGCGCAACGGCAAAGGTGTGTCTCCTTGTGAATGCGGTATTGGGATCGATTCCTATTCGGCAGAATAAATTACTTCCATTTCTTTCTTGTAAGAAGACGCGCGAATTAGATGTCCATATCCATCATCGAATAGAATATCTCAGTAATAAGTTTCCCTGTTATATGCAGGAGTAGAACATGAAGCTAAAAAAATATAGAAATCCAATATGATAGAAAATACTATACTTTAATCTTATCAAGAGCTTACTGACCAAACTGGGTTTCTAGAAAATTGATAGAAGGATGGAGAAGAATTTTCTTGGGATTTTTATTTTGTTTAACGGATATTAAATAAAGAACTATTGTGGCACAGTGGGGCAAGCATTGCTACGCAATCTAATTATAATCACTATGATTGTAGGTTGGATCTCCTGATAACTTCCACTATATCCCACACGTATCAGTGTACGCAGGGGAAACCCTGGAACCTTGTGTAATTGGCCCTTTTGGCACCAATATATACCAATATTGAGGGCGTTATAGCGCAACGGCAACGGTGTGTCTCCTTGTGAATGCGGTATTGGGATCGATTCCTATTCGGCAGAATAAATTACTTCCATTTCTTTCTTGTAAGAAGACGCGCGAATTAGATGTCCATATCCATCATCGAATAGAATATCTCAGTAATAAGTTTCCCTGTTATATGCAGGAGTAGAACATGAAGCTAAAAAAATATAGAAATCCAATATGATAGAAAATACTATACTTTAATCTTATCAAGAGCTTACTGACCAAACTGGGTTTCTAGAAAATTGATAGAAGGATGGAGAAGAATTTTCTTGGGATTTTTATTTTGTTTAACGGATATTAAATAAAGAACTATTGTGGCACAGTGGGGCAAGCATTGCTACGCAATCTAATTATAATCACTATGATTGTAGGTTGGATCTCCTGATAACTTCCACTATATCCCACACGTATCAGTGTACGCAGGGGAAACCCTGGAACCTTGAGTTAAGATACTCCGTTATCATTAAGGCACTGTTCCCTAATTCCCGCCGAATTCTCTAAGCATTGCAGAGTGGAGAAACTCAACGCACCGAAATGACAATATTGAACATTTCATTCCTCGACTAGGAATTTAACCCATGAAAAGCGTTAACAGTAGTACGCTTAAGCGTGCCTCTGTACTGCGTCACAACGGTCTCTTATATTATAATTATAAGATTCATATAATCATCTAAGAATAAGAGAAACCTAGATTATAAATAAAACATAGATGGGTAGATAATTGTAAAAGTGAGGTCTGTATTTCAATCATTACACTAGATTCTCTCTGCACAAAATGTATAAAATAATTATTAACTGGTCCCCCGTGCCAGAGGAGAATAAAAATTTTATTTTCTCACTCTGGTGACAAGATTAAGCACGGCGTTGAGTTCCGCCAATAACATACTCCCATCTCCCATCTCCCGAAAATTAGATGATGCGTGGGCAACGAATTGTAAAGGAAACCTCTGCATACAGCGTGAAATTTAAAATATGTAGAATAGTAATTTAAATGGAAGATGGGTAGTTTACACACCAGGTATAACGGGTACCAGGTATAATGGGAGCGTAATAATTCATTCATTTCATTTTATCTCGACGGCCTCAAGCCTTTCTAACGGACAAAGGGCCTTTTGTAAAAACCGACGAAGTACTGTTAGCAATTAAAATTATACCTGTATCTTCTTTTTAAAATCATAAAACTGGATTGCACAATGCTTACAATATTGAATTATTGACTTCTCCTCTGATCCATTTTTCATTTTCAAAGTTGCTAAACTATGTTTTAAAAAATTATATCCTCATACTAACCTTTAAATATATTCGCTTCCTCTTACAGATAGATCTTCTTCCTCCCTAGTGATAAGGCACTTCGCTCCTTTTTTTGTGTCCAATTATATAAAATAATAATGAAATAAATAATATAAATAATGTATATTCATATAAAAATTATATATATATATATATATATATATATATATATATATAAATGACGATGGACCTCAAAAAACATTAATTAGCATTAAGTAAAACACCTCAAAAATAATAATTATTTATTCTTCTGACCCTACAAGCTCCATCTCAATTTGGTTGGTTAATGTGTCTGTCTACATCACTTTGCTTGAACCGTACCAGCTGACAAAGCACTGGTACTAATCACTTTAAATATTCAAACAGCTTTATAAGTGGGCATAGTTAGTTATATTGAGGTGACTAAGTCGAATTCTGATAAAAGCTTTTTTTATCTTAATTTTCTTGTACATTTGCGCTAAGATAATTTAGTAAATGAGGAATGTGAGATATGTTTATATACACATTATAAATTCATTTTTTGTTATATTTTTATCATAGAGAGAGCGTAGTGGTAAGACACTCCGTTCCGCATTTTCCACAGAATTTCGAAATTTTTTTGTTGAGTGGCGTAACTCAAAGGCGCACTTTGTCTTGTTACTAAGGGAAATATTATTATTTTCCATTAAATGCATTATTATTAATGCATTACTCCGAGCCACCACTAATGTTATACTTATGTATAAATATACTTTCGCCCATAAAGATTTTTTCTTCTTCATTTTGAAGTGAGAGTGAAATATGGTTAAATTAACGCGTTCATTTTTAGTATTTTTTACGGTTTTAATTTCAGCAAAACCTAGGTAATATACCAGTATATTTTTACAGGTGGGAGTTCTACCAATGGGCGCAGTACGTAGGACGAGGGCGCCGCGGCTCGCCGATATAGCCAGGTACGAGTTTTATTTGTTTTAGCTGTACATATATTCCAAATGATGATAAGAAAATTTCTTCTATCTTTCTAAACTCATAAATCACTTAATGTTACTACATACAGTAAGGCAAAAAAATTAATTAAGCGGAGCTTAAACATTTTTAAAACCTAGATAAAATTCCTTGAAAATAATAACATTTTATTTAATAATTTTTTACAAAAAATCTAACTTTAAACGGTAAACTAAAAAGTAAGCAATAAATTTGTTTAATAAGAAAAATTAAAACGCATTTTGATTTATATTACTTATAATTACTTATAATTAAAACAAATAGGCTTAGTAATCTGATATTGTATTAAGGTTGTTTTCCATTAGCGTTGACTTGACTACATGGTAATTTTTTTTTGTTAAAAATTAATTTATTTTGCCATTTAAAGTTATGGGTAGAGCTAAAGGGATTCTCGAATGAGTAGGTAGTGATTGTCCTATGTAAAACTCCAATCTTTAATACATATTATTTTTGTTGGTTATTGGCATTTTGGCATATTGAAAAATATGAAGTAAGCTCAACAAAAGGTGCTGTTCATCATTGAGGAATTCCTTCAAATAAATACATATTTGTCGCGATCATAAGGCCTGTAATGCACTTACAACACATATTAGTACAAAGTACTGATCAATATCCAAAGTAAATCCAAAATCCAAGTTACTGTTAACAGTTGAGGAATTCCCATAAGTATCCTACATCTTCATTATTAGACCCCTAATGACAGTCACAACTCATCTAAGTATAAAGTTTCTAAATTTGTCAAGTTCATCATCATATTCGAATACGATCATTACTTGGCCATCACAACGTTACGGTAGGTGACTCAAATATCCGGAGAGCCTGAAAGATTTAAGAATAAGATAAGTTCCGTTACTTTGTCACGGATAATCAAAATAGAAGCAAATTATTAAAGCTGACTTGAAGTACTCGCAAATTCTTTTCAATAAAAAAAATCACTCGAAATCTATTGACGTGATGAGTTATTCATCCATTCCATTTTTACAGAAGTCGGTTAAAAAGTGAAGGCTATTCTGGCGCAGTGACGTAGCGTATGATTGATAACGTGATGGTTTCGGGTTTGATTTTCACTCGGTGGAATAAATTATTGTATATTTACACTAAACGGAGTGTGTTAGCACTAGGTATCCTTTGTCTACCCCTTTTAATGCGTGATCCAGCTTGAAGCTATAAGAAAACTATAATTTAATAGAATGTCTTTTGTAAGAAATTAAATTTGAGCCCCAAACCGACCTTCGAATAGGCCAATGTGATAGACCAATATAAAAGGCCAAACCAGACCATCAGACCACGGAAACAAAATAAAAATAAACGAGCATATTCAAAATATCCCATTTCGCGTTCCTCCCAATGTGATTTGATTGTCCTTTTGTTACCGAGCTCAAGAACTTCCCCACTTTGCAATTGCGTGACCCGAAAAATGATGTTTCACACGGCGTCCGGGGAAATTAACCTTTAAAACAACATTATGTTAATTTTGTGATGGTGAAATGTTTCCTGTTTTTTGCCACACGCTGTATCCCGCACTTGGTAGGGAATACTTGACAGTGGGAACCTAGTGTTAAGACACTCAAAGAATATTATAAATCTTTACCCAAATCAATAATTTAACATTTAAGGCGGTTTCTGAACGAGTAAATTACATTATTCATTGACATCAACACATTTACTTGGACTCAGTCAATTCTGTTTTTAATGATTAATCATGTAGTTCAAGCGGGCGAAACCGCTGGCAGACCACTAGTTAAGAAAATAAATAATTAGTAGACTTCTCAGAAAGCATTTCTTTTTAATCTCTTCTTTATTTATTTATTTGGTTCAGTGATATTTATTTACACTTGTATAACTCACATAACTTAAATAAATTTCAATCTAAAAGATTAGATAAAGACCATCTATCTATATAAACATTATTTTTAACAATTTTTGCGTGTTATTTTTTGCGTGTTATTTTTGCGCTGTATCCCGCATATAACAGGGTAGGTAAAGGGAACTTAGTACTAAGACATTCCATTTCTTACTTTTCCCACATTTAGGAATTTACTTTTTTTTTTAATTTGAACGTAGTGGGATTTGAAATCGACCTCTTTGAAACCGTCTATATTATATTATATACATATGTACACATATATTCTGTAATACAATATCCCGAGAGTCTCCACCATATAACAGCTGCTCCTAATATGATACACTTCACGCACCCTTTGTTTGTCCTGCAACATTATACGTATTGTTCTCGGACTCAGGCTGTATATGGTTATACTTCCGGTTTTACTTTAAGAAAATTATGATAAGGTTTTGTATGTGCCTGTGAACGCGTCGGTTGTGGATTCAATTCATACTTAAGGGAGTAAATTATTTTCATTCCTTCGCGGCTTTGAATTTCGCCATTCGACACGCAATGTCTCAAAAATCGAGAACCCTTACATAAGATTCCCTCGCCTGCTGCAGCTGAAACTGATAAAAACCCACTTAAACCTCATTCTTTGTTATTAGTAAGTTTTTAATGAAGTAAAAGGAAACTAAGAAAAGGATAAAAAATGGATATAAATCAGATTGAATTTGAACTCGTATCTATCGAACCCATAGACACAAATTGCTTCAAAAGGAAAAATATAAGAGTTTTCGTAACAAAGGCAAACATTTTCCGGATGAAACATTGATGAAAGACAAAGGGCACTGAGAAGGGCATTACGAACAAAAGCTTGAAGACAATTAATTGTACGTGTTTACAGAGACACCTCGTATTTTGCCCTAAAATATGTTGTAGGCTATTTTTCAGGGACACAAAGTGTGTCTGTAGTCTGGTTGTAGGTTTGATTCCCACTCGAGGAAATGGAATATTTTAATTTTTTAGCTCTGGTGACGGGGTGAAGTGTGGCGTTGAGTTTCCCTTACTAACACACTCAATGCGCAAGATTTCAGCGGAAAATGAAGTACGGAGCATCTTATCAATAGGTGCCCTCTGCCGATACGTAGAAGTACTACAAAGGTTACGAAGAAATTCACAATGCAGTTACAAATTCAAGTATTGTTTTTAAAAAGTTAGCATTTTAAGATATATATTTTTATTTGATATATCTCTTACATTGAAGCTTAAAATAAAATAGACGATTTAATCAACTCCGTTATTTGGACCTAAACAATCAATATAAGCAATCATTAGTCATAAAGCGTGAAGCTGATCCTGATCCTAGTGTACTAAGCTTTGTACTGTCCTAAGCTGGAGACTCGCCCCGGTTCTGTACGTGTTTTTTTTATGGAAAAAGCATGGCAAACGAGCGTACGGGTCACCTGATAGTAAGTGATCACTGCCGCCCACGACAACGCGTAACACCAGAGGAGCTACTGGTGCGTTGCCAGCTTTTGAGGTGGTTGGGCGCCGGAGCCCGGCGTTACCTAATGCGAAACGCAGTGGCATAAAGCCACTACTTCACGCCGGTTTTAAATGCCGGGAGTGGTAATGATCCGGTCGAGTATGCCCATGCGTGTCGCCATTGCTGGCAACGTGACTCTCCCACTCGTACTTTAGTCGCCTCTTACGACACCACCAGTACCAGGGTAATCCTATTCTAAGCCGGGAACACACTGCTAAAACGTGTAATATATATTTCAACTTTACATTGTATCTAGCACATAGCAGAGAAGGCAGAGGGAAAACCTATGTAGTAATCGAACCTACAACCTCTCAATTAATAAAGGCCAACGATAAAAAATACAATAAATTATGTATTCCTAAGTAATTACCAATTTAATTAATAACGTAGGTAGATGGAGGTTGGTTAATGAAAAACAAATAACAATTAATTAGATACCCTCTGAACTTTTGTTTCGTATGAATAATTTAACTCTGCTTTGCGGCCAGCCGTGGCGCAGGGGAGAGTGGCAAACGCGACAGGTTGTGAGTTCAAATCCTACTCGAGGTAATATCATGCAGCGTAAAACCAAAAAAAATCAAAAACTGTATCTCAAATGAGAATCGAAGCCACAGCCATCACATATCTACAAAGATACTTCTCAAAATGAATTACGTTCTAACTTTTTTTTTCTTACTTCACGAAACAAAGAGGGTATGTATATAAATGGATTACAGCTGGACTAAATAAGGTAGCTAGCTACTTTTAGCTAGATCACTCACTAAATCGCCTGCAATTTAACGTTAGCTGTGAATGAGGATGTGTTGGGTTTATACAATTTTATTTGCGTTTAGATTATTGTGGTTAAAATTTTTTTTATAGCTTTTTCCCGTAAAACTAGATTTAGTATCTCTAGTGTCAAAACACTTGGTCCTTCACTTTTGGAACGAATTTGAGACATTCTATGTTGAGCGGAGATTAACGCTGTGCTCTGTCTTACTAGAGTGCGGTATGAAAATAAAGGGTTAATAGCATTTTTTTTATTTTAGTTTGTCATGAATGTCAGAAAGTGAAAATTTTGGTTGTAGGTTCGACTGCTAATAATCGGAAACCGTTTCTTCTGTGTATTGGGTCTGTAATTCAACAAAGTATAATATCTCTATCGTTAAATAAAACTTAAAGAAGAATCATTTATCTTTATGCTTCGAACGTTAGGCTTGAGGTAATCGTGGGGCAGTGGCACGAGTGTGTGACTTGCGACGGTTGTAGATTCGGTTTTAACTTAGAGGAATGAATTATTTCATATTTCCATTTACTAGCGCTGATAACTCAGGGACATCGTGGTGTTGAATTTAGCCACTACACACAATTTCTCGAAAATTTGATAAAAAGTGGGATACTGAGTTTAATAAAGATAACGAAATCTAGGTTCCCTCTGCGTTCCACGAAAAAATCCTATAAGTACTCTTGATCTGTTAAAAACATATTTTACTTTTAAGCCCCAATAAGCATAAATGGTTATTAAATTATTTAAGACTCCAATTACTATTTCAGAGGATTTGAATGGCTTACAGGATGAATTATTTCAGTTTTAGTTTAACTTGATCATATTTGCGGTCCACTGCCCTCTACC
>DWGR01000441.1:0-22855 GCA_018247715.1 Heliconius burneyi | reverse complement strand
TTTTCTTTAAAAATATATAGATAGAAAAGATAAAATGTACATACATATTAATTATTGTAAATGTTGCTCTCGAATTCACAGTTTACATTGTATAGAGCGAGCGACATTGATCAATTTACCTTTATTGGAATTGTTTAATTTTATAATAAATTTCATTACATTATAACGCCAACGCAGATGGAGAACGCCTGACAGTAAGAGTCATGTTTGTGGATGGGTGTGGGTTCGATTCCCATTTGAAGTTATATATTATTTTCATTTACAGGGGAACAAAGTGTTTTGACACTTTTTTTTTTCGTTATAATTTGGGCTTTTATTGTGGGTACATACATATATTTACTAAATATTATTTAAGAATATGTTCAAATATACGTTAAAATATTTCATATAAGTTTAACAGACATTCGGAAGTTTCCTTCCAAAGAAATAAAAACATAAGCCCATTAGTTCGCTAAAACCTGTTTCGCGAGAGAAATGTGAATGTTTTACGCGAGCACGCAACGCGACGCTCGCGCCGTTCACGACGACAGCATTAGCCTTTTTTACGGTAAATTTCCATTTTTCTCTCATATTTTAAAATATTTAAAAAAAATATGGATTAAAATTTTTATATTTAACTTAACAATTTTATCTTGAAAATATTGAAAATATATTTTCTGCATTGTATACTTTGAATTTGATCAATTTTAGTATTTAAGTATACGTTATGGTAACCTTATCTTTCTCACCATAACATTCGAAATAATATTAAAAAACGCTGCTTACCTGAAATAAGACTTATAAAAAACACAAATCACCATCACTCTGTATCCCGCATGCATCTGGTATAGGGAACCTAGTGTGCACAATCTCCGTTTCCCGTTTTCCGCCGAATTTTGTAGTTATTGCCTGTTGATTTTTTCAATCGCTTTACCTCACCAGAACAAACAAATGAAAATAAACATTTACATAAATATTTCATTTCCTCAAGTGGGGATCGTACCCACAACCAGTCGGGTTTACAGTCACACACTTGAGCCCCTGCACCATTACTGGCCTGGCTTATGAAGAATTACAATATTATAATATATTGAACACACCGCCATGTCGTACAAAATTTAAACTTCAATAATTTACACAATAAACTTTGTTCAATAACGCCCATTGAAATGTTTTCAACAATTAAGTACTCGCTCGTACAAAATTAATGGCTGCCATAAAAACAGTCCATTGGGTTTCTGTTGTTATCTATATACTTTTAATTTTTTTCAGCGAAATGAGTTTAAAAGTAAATAAAAAAGCTACCTTGCTAACTTTATTATGACAACTTATACTTATTGTGCCGCTAGGCTAAGAGGAAATTAAACAATTTTTTTTTAAATTATATTCACGTTTTATCCCGTACATACTAGACCAGTGGTTCCCAACCTTTTTGAGTTCATGTCCCACTTTTTCATTAGAAATCTTCAAATTGCCCCCTAAACGTGTAAAAAATTCAAAATTGCCCCCTTACATACCAAAATCCTGCATTTTAACTAACTAAACAGCCAATCATATTAAAATTCTCAGTCTGAAAATTCCCAAATTGCCCCCTTGTGGGGCGTACGCCCCACGTTGGGAAACACTGCACTAGACTATCACGCTGTCTTCATTTTTAATCCGATTTCGGGATAAAGCGTGGTGTATGACAGAACTCAATATAATTAAATTTAATTTAACTAAAAAGAATTCACTACTTTACAGTGATACGTTGCCCCACTGTGCCGCGATAGCCTCTTACTTGCTTCTCATGATTAATAGTAATTTTGTTTATCTTCACTCTGTATACCGCACAAAGTAGGGTAGACTGACGGAGCTTGGTAACCTTGTGCTAAGACACTTCCGTTGAGACACTTTCGTTCTCTACTCTCCGCCGTATAATTTAGTACCTATGAAATGTTAAAAATATAATCTATTTAAACTGAGATAGTATTTCTCAAAAAAAAAAACTTTAATAGATATGCCTACCTTGACCGATTTAATCTGGTTTCAATAGACTAGAAACACGTGATTCAGTTTTATACTAATTCCATTAGCTAGTTCCTTGTTTTGCTTTACTTCATACAAATATTCTGCTAAAATACCTGAGGCCATCGTGGCCTAGGGCACAAGAGTGTGACTGTAATGCAACGGTTGTGGGTTCGATCCTTACTCGAGGGAATGAATTATTATTTAATATTTTATATTTTCGCTCTGGCACCAAGGCAAAAGCCTGGCGTTAAGATCCGCCATTTAATAGGCAATGCCCCGATAAGTTCAATGAAAAGTCAGGAACGGAGTGTCTTAACACTAGGTTTCCCCTGCCTACCCTACTGTGAACGGGATATAGCATGAAACTGATTTTAAAATACCTGAGGCCATCGTGGCCTAGGGCACAAGAGTGTGACTGTAATGCAACGGTTGTGGGTTCGATCCTTACTCGGGGGAATGAATCATTATTTAATATTTTCGCTCTGGCACCAAGGCAAAAGCCTGGCGTTAAGATCCACCATTTAAAAGGCAATGCCCCGATAAGTTCAATGAAAAGTCGGGAACGGAGTGTCTTAACACTAGGTTTTCTCTGCCTACCCTGCTGTGCACGGGATATAGCATGAAACTGATTTTAAAATACCTGTTCAAGGAAATATTAAGAAAACTGTATGTTATTCTTATTAGCAGCGATGAAGGAAAGCTCAAATTGAACTGTACGACGAACTCGGAGGTCTTGTTATTTCTTATCAATACATCGGTGTTGATTTAGCAGTAGCACTCAGATATGTCAATTAGTGTATAATTGTGATTAAATTGTACAATTTATCTATTTATTACTATCGGTTTAATTTTCGGTTAATAGGAATTGATATACTCGTATCGTACGAATATGGCTGCATCTGTGGGAAATGACAGAAATAGCTCTAACATATATGCATATTATTTTAGTATATTAGATAAGTACTATACATACATATGTTATAAAAACTCTTTGTTGGTTGTGGGTTCGATCCCCACTCGAAGCGCGGCTTTGAGTTTTGCCACTCAACACGCAATGCCTCCAGAACTCGACAGAAAGTGGGGAACGTAGCGTCTTAACACTAGTCTACCCTGTCTACCCTGCTATGTGCGGGATACAGCGTGAAGGTAAAAAAAACTCTTAATAATTACACAACCTAATTAACTATTTCACTCACGTCCCAATATTGTGCAAAGTATATAAACTTAGAACAAAGGAATATTAAGTAGGGCCGTTTCTTGAAACCCTTTCTCAGCGGACAAGATCTCGAGAGCCCAGTTTAATAAACAGACAGGCCTCGTTAAGCATTAGCAAAAACTTGAAAATGCTTTTTGTTTTAATTATAAGAACATTAACAAAACCCACAACCTGTCGCGTTTACAGTCACACGCTTGTGCCCTGCGCCACGACTGGCCTCAATGATTCACTTCTATAGTATTAGTAAAAAAAATCAAAGGCCGTCCTGGCGCAGCGTCGCAAGGGTGTGACTGTAACGCGACGGTTGTGAGGTCAATCCCCACTCGAGAAAGTGAAATATTTATTTACGTTTATATTTCCAATACCTCGTTCTGATGTCGAGGCAAAACCCGGCGTTGAGTTCTGCCACTCAACACGCAATGGCTCCAGAATCCGGAAAGTGGGGAACAGAGTGTCTTAACACTAGGTTCCCTCTGCCTACCCTGCTGTATACTAAATAATTTTAAATATATATGTAGAAGTGAACCTCGAATAGATTATCACAGACATTATCAACGACCTGAATATAAAGAGACACGTGGCGTGGGAACTGGTATATAAGACTTGCATTGTTCATTTTGTCTGGTACAGCATTGTTACGTTTGATACGCCCACGGATTGTCACATCCGTTATAGATAAATGGGATTTGAGTTATTTTATTTTTAGATTTAGTTCAATTTTCAAAATTTTATTTATTTTTCTAACTTGTAAAATAATTGACAAGTTATAAAATTACATAAGTAAATCGTGAAAGTATTATATTAAATATCAGCCTACGCACACAGCAGGGTAGGCAGAGGGAATATAGTGATAAGACATTCCATTCCTCACTTCGAGGCATTGTGTGGCGGAACTTAACGCCGGGCTTTTGACTTAATGCTAAAGCGAAAATATTACTAAAAATAATGAATTCCCTTGAGTGAGTATCGAACTCACGAGTGTCGCGTCACGCCCTGTGCCCCTGCGCTTACGGGCTTATTATTTGATACTGGACATAATATGAATTAAATTGTGATTGTGTTTACTTTTGCCGGCAAAAATAAATAATAACCGATGCTTTAATTATTATTTTTTAATTTTTATTAAACTAATAAAAAAAATTAAAAAAACACCTTCACGCTGTATCCCGCACAAAGCGTAGGCAGAGGCAACCTATTGTTAAGAACCCCACTTTCTATCGAATCCTGAAGGCATTGCGTGTTGAGTGGCAGAACTCAACGCCGCACTTTGCCTCGATACTAGAGCGAAGAAGTGGAAATATAAATTTAAGAAAATATCTCATCTCCTCGAGTGGGGATCGAATCTACAACCAGTCAGTTTTACAATAACTCTGTGCCAATGGGCCACGACTGGCCTCAACTTAATTGTTAGCCGATAATAATGATTGGTATAATTTAAACACCATTTACACGTACATAAGTTTTATTGCATTAGTTCAATTGAAGAAATCAAATAATTAAAAATTACATGAAAAAAAACAAACTAAAATACATTCTGCTCACATATGGAATAGAAATTGCATTAATATTTGCATCATTCAGTTGAACATTTCGTTATCATACATAGTAGCTTAGTAATAATTAATTGGCAGATTTAATGTCATATACTTTGTACTCAATTTACTTATTGTACCGCAATTATTCAATAGGAATTAAGTAAAATCCATGTAGAGTAATTGGCTTCCATTATCATTGATATATACATGTATTTGTATAAATTGTAGCGCAGCGGAACAAGCGTATGACTATTCGGCTGGTTGTAGGTTCGATTTTAACTCGGGGAAATTAATTAATTAATATTTTCATTTCTCCGCTCCAGCTTTGAGGCAAGTTCCGCCACTCAAAACGCAATGCCTCCAGAATTCAGCGGATGTATCTTAATGTAAACGGAGAGTGTTAACACTAGGTTCACAGGTTAGAAACAAAAGTATTTGCATGTAAATGTGCATTGTAACCGTTTCTGGGACAAGAGGTACTCACTGTGAAAGCTGTAACAAAGAAAATGTAATATTCTTTAGTAGTGGTAACAGCGAAACGACTCACTATATTCGATTTATTCTTTTATACAATTTAATGGAATATTATTGTAATAAAAGAATTCACATACATATATAAAGTCAAATATGTTTCAGAAGTCATGATTTTACTTTGATTGGTTTAATCTTTTGTCGAAAATGTCACCAAAAAAAATATTTACAAGTTACATTTGTTTTATGTATCCCTTTATAAAGTCATTATGTTTACAAATAAATAATCATGAACTATATTTCTCTTGTTTTTCTTTAGATTTATTGAAAAATCATATTATTTAAACTTATACGTATAATTGACAGCAGTCATTAAAAATATGTTTTTTTAAACATATTTTTAATGACTGCTTAAGTTTGTTAGTTATATCATAAGTATAAGTTTTAGCAAAAACCAGTAGGGTTTTTGGATTTATTGCCATAGTTCAAATAATGAAAATCAAAAAAAAAATCTTTTATATTTTAAATGCGTACATCTCCCTATAATCATTACAGCGTTTAATGACAGTGACACCCAAGTGGATACGAATAGAATATACGTTAAATGGGTGTCATTAGTATCTGGATTCCTACTAAATGCTTAATTACTTCATTTCCAGAAATTCCAGAGTAAATCGCACGTCGTTCGAAGCCACAATTCCATTTATCAGCGTGATGTTATGCTACCACGGGTGGCCATTTTATGTCCTTACATTTATTGGATAATAGCCTTTATCATTATAGTAATAGGGTTCATCATAAATGGTGCGATCTGTATCTTTAAAGAATTTGATGATAAAATGGGCTTACCATTATTAATCTAGCGAGGATTTGTCTTCGAACATCGTTCTTATTTTAGATCTATGTAATATTTGGATATTTTGATTTGCTTATAATATATTTGGATAATATAAAATTCAGCGTCACACTTTATCCCGCACACGGCAGGGTAGGCAGAGGGAACATAGTGCTAAGACACTCCGTACCCCACTTTCTGCCGAATTCTGGAGGCATTATGTGTTGAGTGTCATAACTCCACGCCGCGCTTTGTCTCGACACCAGAGCGAAGAAATAGAAATATAAACCTTAATAAATATTTCACTTCCTCGAGTGGGAATCGAACCCACAACCGTCGCGTTACGGTCACACCTTGTGCCGCTGCGTCACGACGGTCTCTAATACATATTGAATTAATATATTGGGTTGAAAAATTTAACCAATTATTACACCATGTACGTATTTTGAGAAAATTTCTTAAATTAATGTTAGGGCACACGATTATACAATATTTAATAATGACGTCATCCTAAAAGTTCTGTCCAAATAGATAAAAAAAGGAAAAGATTCTCCTGTCTAAGATTAAAATGTCTCTTATTTGAACCTCAAGAAATATTTAAAACAATACACGAAGTCCATCAACTATTTACACATGCCAATAAATTGAATATGCAGCGCATTGTGATGTACATTGTTTAGATTTCGACGAAACGCCTGCTTTGTTTTGTCTTCATTTATTATTTATTATTATTTGAATGTTCTGAAAAGCTCAAATACAATGGAAATTATTTAAAGTATAATAACTGATTGCAGTAATTCGTCAAGTCTAGATGAAAATGGAATTATTTCTAAGGAATATAAGCCATTGCCTTTTCTAATTGATTACTTCGTTATAAGGCATAATAAAATTGTCAATAGCACGTCATGTCTAGATAGTCAGTTGCTATAGAGTTTAAATAGAAATTCTATATAAAAGGAATATATAAAAAGAAGCCCTATAAATTATAATAAAGTTATAAAAGAAGAAAATATATATTTCACCATTGCAGCCACGATAGAAATTTGTATAACAAATATTTTCAATATGGCTTTTCAGATATACTGAAAAGAAAATGCCAGTGGTTTTACTTGTTATGTAGAAACAAATAATTATTTATATTATAACAATTATTAAAATTCGACAGTGTATTCTGAATTTGCCACCAAAATTTAAAGTGACTGTAAAAAAAATTCTAACAAGTAAAACTTATTACACTTTTCAAAAATATTTAGAGGATAAATATGTATGGAATTAATATCTATTGAATGTTATGCAGGATAGCTGCCAGCTAATATCATAATTAAATTATACCATACTCTTTTGAAAAGAGCAACTGTTGAGTTTCTTGCCGGCTCTTCTCAGCAGAACTGCCTTCGGAACCGGTGGTAGCTTTTTGTTTGTATGTTCACTTGACGATTCAAAAGTGCTTACATTAGTCTATTTGAATAAATAATATTTACGATTTCAAGGCCGTCGTGGCGCGGCGGCACAAGGTGTGACTGTAACGCGGCCTGTAACGCGACGGTTGTGGGTTCGACTTACACTCGAGGAAGTGAACTATTTATTAACGTTTATATTTCTATTTTTTCGCTCTGGTGTCGAGGCATTTGAGAGCGAGGCGTTAAGTTCTGTTACTCAACCTGCAATGCCTCTAGAATTCGGCGGAAAGCGAGGAATGGAGTCTTTTAACACTATGTTCCCTCTGTTTACCATGCCGTGTGCGGGATAAAGCGTGAAGCTGATTTATTTTTATTTATTAATTTGACAAGGCAAACAGTGAAAAATGGCTGGTTATAAAGACTAATTTCAAGAGTAAATATTTCACAATCGCCCGTTGCTATTAAACACTTTCAATTTGCAATACTTTAGTGTCTCACTAACACAACACAAGCCAGCCTGAGTCAGGTTTGGTTACACCACGCCATTACGTATGTAAAACGTCCAAGGCAAGTTTGGAGATATTTTAAAATTAAAACAATTGTTTCAAAAGATTATGTGTATCTACATTCTTTATTATAATATTATATTTTGCTAGAAATTACATAGAAATAATTTATACGGTAAAACATGTCAGTCACCTAGTTGTTATATAATAATTGTTTTATTGATTTAATAGTTAATATGAGAGTTAGACTGAGATAGTAAAATTATGGATTAGGGATTGGTGATAGAAGGGTAAAAATTTAGGGTAGTATGTATCTTTAGTGCCACATTATAGAAAAATAAAAAAAAGGCCAAAAATTAAAAATTTGAGGGGTAAACCACCCATGTCAATAAGGGGTATGGAAAATAGATAGTAGCCGATTCTCAGACCTACTGAATATGCATATAAAATTTTGTAAAAATTGGTAAAGCTGTTTCGAAGGAGTAAGGTGACTAGCATTGTGCCACGAGAATTTTATATATTACATTAAATAATAAATTATATTTTTACTATATTCAACTGCAAGACTAAATAGAAGCCTATATGGCACAGTTATACTTTTGACTAGACGTGACAGTTAACCTAATCAATAAAGGTGCAGCTTTAATTATTAAATGATAAAAATCTTTGATTGACTGAAAAATTCTGATTTTTAATCTTTTAACGAGTAGCCTGAGGGAGTAGCCTGAAAACTTTTGTTCAAAGTAATTGCTTGTAAACTGCATTACACTGATTAGAAATGAGAAAAAAGATTTTCAATTCGATTTGCTAATTTATTTTCAAAGTAGAACAAGCACTTAATTGAAATTACCGCAAACTTTCCCCGAAGTTAGTCTTGGAAATGAAAAATTGATTTGATAAAACTTTTTCGAAATAAATGAGAATTGTACGTAAATTTGCAGATTTTTTTAAAACTACTTATACTATTTGTTTAATAATAATGACTAACCAAGAGGTGAGAATGAAGAAGAATGTGGTCAGCTGGCTTGGGCACGTCGAACGAATGAGTGATGAATGAATGGCAAAAAAAATATGATGAGAAAATGTGTGGAAACGTCGATTGACCTTCGAAAATACAGTAGCAAAGAGACTGGAGGAAGGGCACGTAAAAAGCATGAGAAACCCCCGGAGGGCATGTATGAAGAGGTTGATGACAGTGGACGAGGCGAAAGAGGTATGTAGAGACCGTAGCATTTGGTGCTCCGTTTTCTGTGACTACCACTAGGGATAAAGCGTGAAGTTAAGTTACTAAATTAGAGAGAAATATTATAAAGCAAAATTTTTTTGATATTTTTTTCTATTTAGTTTCTATTCGTTTTTAACTATTTTACTTTTACATTATTAACAACGCCAGGCAGCGACCGGCTACTTGTGTGACATCAATTACTTTGCATACATTAGACTTAAGCCAGCTTTGGAACTGCATGGATGATCATGCCTGTAATTCCAGCGTGTGATGTTAATCTTTATATCTTATAAATTACCTGCGTTCGTACCCCCATGACCATAGGGAAATAACTTAAGATTTTATTTAACATAATATATGTATAGTGGGTTAAATCCAAACGATATGACGCATTCTACCTTTCTCGATAAATGGGCTATCTAATACAAAAAATATTTTTCCAATGTGACCGGGTGGTTCCTGAGATTATCATGTTCAACCGTTTGATTATTTAGCTTTATAAAAATTAAATAAAATTAAATCAGCTTCACGCTGTATCCCGCACACAGCAGGATAGACACAAGGAAACTAGTGTTAAAATACTCCGTGCCCCATTTTCTGCCAAAGTCTGCAGGCGTGTTGAGTGGCAGAACTCAACGCCGCGTTTTTGCCTCGACACCAAAATGAAGAATATTTCACTTCTTCGAGTGGGGATCGAACCCACAAGCAGTCGACTTTGCAGTTCACGAAGTCACACCCTTGTGCCGCTGCGCCACCACGGCCTCTTTTTGATCTCTGTTTGATTGTTTAGCTTTATAATATTAGTATATAACAATACATTCCCCCGTGGGAATCGAACCCACAATAGTTCACAGTCACGCGCAATCTTACATATTATATTCATATACTTTTATTGAAAAATATATACCTCTTACATAAAACATATTCAGTTTGAGTAAGTTTTGTTAGATTATTTAGGTATGTTTTCAGTTTACCCATACACTCAATCCAGTTTTAAAAATTCAGCTAAAAAACCCTCGTAAAAGCTTTGAGCTAGCTTTCGCATTGGCTATTGGAGTATTTATCAATACAGAGCAAAAAGAGGGCTTCACTGTAAATGCATACAAACTTGAATTACGTACACGCGTCAAACCAAAATAAGTAAAGTAAAACTATCAACACGTGTAGAAGCATTTATAATTTAGTTATCTGTTATTTTTATTATTTCGCTGTCTACTGCATATATGATAGGCGTAGAGAGTAGAAAGTGTTAAGACACTCCGTTCTCCACTATCCGCCGACTTGAAAAACAAAGATACAAATATTAATAAATAATAATTCGTTTTTCCGAATTGGGATTGAATTGATAACTCCCACAGTCCCATTGTGCCATAGTGGCCTATTTTAAATATAAATGAGTGAATAGGCACCTACTTTTTTTATCACATTAAGACTGTATGTTTGTACTGTAATATTAGAAAAATTTCAATGAAAAGTATCTTATTGATTTACAGAACTATATGTATGTTATAGTTAATTTTTAAAATTCTAGTTCTAGTGCGCACATAGCATGGTAAGCTGAGGGAACCCAATGTTCCCAACTTTCCGCCGAATTCTAATAATCGAAGGCATTGCGTGTTGAGTGGCGGATGGAAAAGTAATGAAAAAGGTATACTTATAATAAATCTGTAGAAAAGTCATTTCTATACAATGAAAATATTTAAAAAAATTAGCCAGAGTGTTAAGAAATAACTAACAGAATCCATTTCCAGCATTTATGGATTTTTTGTCTGTTTGTCTATTTATATGTTTGTCTGTTTATGTGAAAACGTATCATGTAAAAAGTACACAATAAATTTAAGCAACTTTTATACAAAAAAATAACAAGTAATTCAAAGTAGGTTTTAATTTTTATTTCATTGTAATCGCTTCACTCTATCAAAAGATATAAGTATATAACGTTTTCAAGAAGTTTATATTTGAGAAAGAATGACTGTTAGGCGGTACCTACATTTCATATTTCATAAATTCACCCTTAAAAAAAGCCACAAGTATTCTCCAAACAGCAAAATATGAAACAATTTCAAATCTCCATGAAATATCGCAATAAGGAAACTTCTGTACACTCAGCTTTCTGTTATACACTTTTCACTATTTAAATAGTCTACTTTTGAAATTCAAAAAGCAGAAGTGAAAATTCGTGTAGAGGCAAAAGATCAAGCGCAACTGTTTTTATTTGTTAATCTTAGTTAGCATTATCAATAAAAATGTTTGTATTAAAACGTTAAAAACTGTTATTATTTTTTCACTTGACGTATACTTTCTACTTATTAGCTCGATAGCTGGATTGATTTTTTTATATATGGTCTTTATTTAAGTTCCTTTAAAGGTAGACTTTTATTTGCTATTTTAGAAATGTATAAAAAAATTACGGCGGATTTGAACCGCACTCTTGGAAGCCGTCCAAGTGGAAAAATCCTTACCAAACTGCGTCGAAATTCTAATACGCTTGATATAATTTATTTATGTTGTTGGCATATCTGTAGAGAGATGAGAGCGTATGGCATAGTGGTCAGAGCGCTTCGACAGAGTCCGAGAGAAGCGGCTTCAAATCCCGCTATGTTAATTTTTTTATATGTTTCTAAAGAAATATTCCAAATACAATAAGATATTTAACGAAAATATAAAAAAGTATTATTATTTTAAATTAAAAGTGATTAAGTAAATTCGAACTTCATTGAAAGTAAAACAGCTTGAGTTGATCGACTAAGTCAACAAGTTGCCTTTGGTTGCTCTGAGTGGTTTATGTTTTCCTTCACAGATTTTTCTTGAAGAACGAACGTTTACTTAGAAGAACTGGTAATGAGTGCCGAGAGTGACTCTAGTTTCATCAATTTATATTTCAAGAAAGAAAACAATTAAATCAGCTTTACGCTATATTCCGCTTACAGCATGGTAGGCAGAGTGAACCTAGAGTTAAGACACTCCGTTCCCCAATCTCCATTGAATTTTACGAGGCATTACGCATTGAGTGACGGGACTCAACGTCGGGCTTTTTACCTTGTTAATAGAGCGCAGAAATGAAAATAATAACAAATATTAACCTCGAGTGAGGATCGAACCCACAACCGTCATGTCACACTCTTATACCCTATGCTACGACGGCCTCGAATTCTCATTATTTGGATTATCTTGAAAGATTATAATAACAAAACAAAAAAACGTTTTATATTGTGAAACGAGAAAAGAACCAATATCGCATGTAAGCATATTGGTCTTATTCACCTTAATAAATATATAATAAATCTCTGCAAGCATATCGCAATAGAAGATATTCTTTAGAGATTTATTCTGTATACAAAGAGATAACAATGTTGGGAGAATACGACTTATAACCCCGTTCTATCTCTTACAAAGGCACAATTTTCTTGATTTTATTTATTTTAAGTTAATATTATAGAATTATCTAGATCTAATACGTGTAATAGCAAGACTAGAATGAAAATTTATTAAGGATTTTCTGAATATTTTTTTATTGAGAAGAACTGATTACATTTTAGAGGAATAAATAGTAGTATTTTGTGTTACCTTTGCAAAAGTCAAGATTAATCAAAAAACTAAAATAATTCTATCATAGTAGGTTTACAAAATGCATGATTTATCAATTACTACAACGTTGGTAATGTAAGTATATTTTAACACTTATATCTCAAAAACATTTAAGTTTTCCTTATCTTACACAATAAAGATGTTAACCTAATACATTAACATTAACAAAAGAATACGTGTTTTTTAAAGTGTTATACCACACTGAGGAAAGAAAAATATTTTTTTTGGAAAAAATATAAAAAAAAATACGTAGCAGGATTTGAAAAAACTACTTGGAAACAACTTGAACGATTTCCAAGAGGCGCGGGCTCGAATTCCGCTACGTTAAAATTTCTATACATTTTCTAAATAAGTGAAAATATATGAGCGTAAAACAATTTTCTTCCGTAAATAATAATTCGTCTGAAATTTCGGCCTAAATTATTAATTAAAAAAAAACTTATTACGAAAAGTTGTTTACAAAGGTATGACGTGTTCCGAATCCAATGTAATTAGCGATTTCCTAAGGGATAAATTCTTTGGAACGATCCTTTGTCCTTTCTGTGGATCCTTTCGCGACGCCTTTGGATTATATTCTAAAGAAATTATTCAATGGATTTCTGTATAATATTGTGATGGATCTAGGTTGTCATTTTAGCTTTTGGTAATTTAAATAAATAATTTTGTTACTTAATTATAAAAATAAAAAAAAGAATAAGTATTGAAATAAATACAAAGAACTTATGAAAGCTACTTTGAATGTAACCCGAGATATTTATTTTTCCCGCTAGAATTCGCGGAAGACTCCGCGTTGCGTTCCCAGCGATATGGAATATGAGTCGTTAACATGTCCTTATGCTAACACGCCTTTAGTAACAGGTTTAGTTTAAGTTTATTAAAATGTATTTTAATTCATTTAAATCTTAATACAATTTTAGTTGTCGTTAACATATCACTCTTGTTGTTCTGTATGCTATGGAATCTGTGAACCTCGTGTTAAGACACACCATTCCCATTAAGACACTAATATTATATAGATTGGAATAAAAATAAATATTTACCAACTTTACCAAGTGCAGCTTACACACAAACTTTCGTTTATCAAATAATTATAATGCATAATGTTACTTTGCTTTAAACTATAAATCATAATAAAATATAATAAATAATATGTGTATACAAATTATTATGTACATTTTTAGCTTCATGCTGTATCCCAGACATAGAGTCCCCTCTAGTGTTAAGACTCTCTGTTGCCCATTTTCCACCGATTTCGTGCGATGCGTGCCTCGACACCAAAGACGAAAATCGAATCGACTACTTGTTGCATTTACAGTCACACGCTTGTGTATATAAAATATATTAAAATATCAATGCATTAACATATTCCAGGATTAGCAGGTGCTAATGGACCTGGATCGTACTACACAGGTGTGTAAGACGATCAATACAAAACAGATGTTTGTAAATTTTAGATAGATACGTGTTAGTAGAGTTTATCTGATATGTAGAAGCTAGAATTATTCTACCTTTACTGTAGCTACGGATTTGCATTTCAGTTACCCAGTTACCGAACTGGTAAATTTAACTTGTACTCTATATTTAGTCAATACCTTCCTTCAATTGATTTTGCTGGGCTTTCATCTGGTTACCAGTATTCAGAGTTTTTCATTATGAATTATGAAAATCCAAAATTAGTAATAATTTCTTTTGTGATTTTTCATATTTTGTAGGTGACATTTGTTAATTTGTATAAAAAAAAATCAGCTTCACGCTGTATCCCGCACACAACATGATAGGCAGAGGGCGTAGTGTTAATACTTAAGACACACCGTTCCCCACTTTCTGCAGAATTCTGGAGGCATTGCGTGTTTGCCTCTTGCCTCGACACCAGAGCGAAGAAATGGAAATATAAACGTATATAAATATTTCACTTCCTCGAGTGGGGATTGAATCCACAACCGTCGCGTTACAATCACGCTATTGTGCCGCTGCGCCATTCCCATATTTGCAATTTAAATCTACAATCTTCGTATTATCCCAATTTAGCCTTAATAACCTTAATTAGAACAATTAATAAATACTGTATAATTAAACAGAAATTAGAAAAGCGTAACATTATGTCATACCTAAGTGAAGTAATATCAGGATTTACAGCGTAATTGGAAGATTACTTAGGCTGATTTACTGCAGATCTTCTCTCAATTAAAGCTCTCCGCCTATCGTAAGTCGCATTAATCATCAGTTTAATTATTTCATCGTAAATGAAGGTGAAGCTTTGGCTGCTGTGGTAAATAAAGGTCTAGCAAGTTTAGAATGAGAAAAGGTAGTGTTAAAGAAACAGAATATTTTATGATCGATTTTATATTGTTTGTATAAAAGTACTCGAAGATGCAAAAAAATCTATTTAAAATTGAACTCCTCTTTAAGAGAATCTTAATTGCTTTAATTCAGATTTATATTTTGATCACAAATTCTTTCATTAACATTGTTACAAAGAACTGGTCATATGTGATTGGGATTCACATACCAAGGATCCTGTTCCAATTTCAGGACATTTTATAATAATTGACAAACTTAAGTTTGGTAACATATCCTCTCTTTTTATATGGAATGAATTTATATTTAAATTTGTAATTATTTTTTCTGTGAGATATCTATAAATTTTCCTCGTTTTTCTTGATTTGCACTGCGAGTTCTCACTTCTTGCCAAATCTCATAACAGTAGGTCCACAGTCAGTACCGTATAAGTTTTGATTACGCGGAAAATTTTATTAAAAAATCTGCAAAAAAATGCATAAACGCTTTTGATTGCGCTTACTTAGAAATTTGCCATACACATGAATACGAGATAAATGATCTTGACCGATGATCAAAAAAGTGACCATACAAGGGTTCTGTCTTATTCCTCACGATTTACGGATCCCTAAAACAGGAGGCATTCAAATTATGAATCTATGAATTTCACAGGAGCTCCGATGAGCACCTAAAAACCAAATCAATTTTACCTATATCTTTATATTACAGACCCTACGTAGACCACTACGGTGTAAAACATCAAAAAATATTTTTTTAACTTCAGAGTATATAGTAATAATTTGTTTCGTATGTTTAATGGGGAACGGAGTGTCTTCACACTAGATTTCCCTCTGCCTACCTGCTGTGTGCGGGATACAGCGTGAAGCTGATTTTTATTTTGTTTCTTATATTCTTCTCAATAATCATTATTGTAATTTGATCGTTGCATGCAATTATAAATTATAAGAAAACGTTTTAATTGTAAATATTATGTATATTTATATTTCTTGACCTTCGCTGTGGACACGCCAACAAGTAATAACAGAACAAACCTGCTTAAACAGTACTTACCTATATTTATTTATTTATTTTATGTATTTGACTTTCAATAGTAAATAGCTCTGTACTTTCAAATAATCTTGAATCAATATTTGAGATGGCGTCGTCTATATTTTTGAAATAACATAATATTGTGATTGACTGACTAGATAGTCAAAAATGGGGGGGACTAGATAGTCAAAAATATATATACTCGTAGATTATACGAAAAATCGATGTATAAAATTGTAAGTAAAAATTATTATTCCTTTGTCAATCTACTAAGGGCTATAGGGCTAAGTTATAAACATTGAAATTTATGATGAAACAGAGAAAATATTTTTAAATAGCTTTTTATTCCAACATAGAGAGAGCTATGTGGATCTTAATGAATACTGCCATTATTATTCAGTTTTTTAGCAAAACAAAAAAAAACATTATATATGTCTGAACAAATATCCTCTTATATATCTTATAAATTCTAATATTTATTTACCTTAGTTGTACTTCCATATATAGATTTTTAGAAACTAAACTATGTTTGAACCTGTAATATCATTAAGGCAGACACGAGAAAGTTTTCTAATCAGAAAGTACATGGAAAACGTCGCATTAGCCGCAAATTAACAAAATACGCGTTATAAAGTAACGCAATAAATCATGCTACACACAATCAAGCCAGCTGGCGTGACCGTTGCGAAAAAACTAACATATCTCGTTGGACTTTCACATTTTTTTACTTAAAGCGAAATCTCCTTCAATATACATTAAAACAAATTATAAATTAAGCACAAACCTTAGTAAAAAGACGTTTGGCTCCAGATTTGTTGGTATCCAAAACAATTTTCACTGCACAGCACTACACTCGCGTTTTATTTTCGCGCCGACCACGAGTTCTGGCAACACGGTATATCTATTCAACAGCTTGACGAAGACTGGCCCGAGCTCGCGGTGGAACAAGGCCATGCGAAACGTTGCTCCCATTTCCAGTGGAAAGTGGTATCCGTGATCGGCAGGTGTGGGAGAAAGCACCCGAATTATAAAAAAAAATCACAAGTGACTCATTCGGTGATGTTAGGTGACATGGAAAGTGATCGGACGGGTTTTGTTTGGAAATAAGATTTAAAAATTTAGCTTTTTTAGTATCGGGGATTGTTAATTTTGAGTGTATGATATCGAAGTAATTTTCAGCTTCGTTACTGTTCCCTCCCTAAGACACTCCGTTCCCTCCGTTCCCTACTTTCTATTCAATTTTAGAGACATTTGGTGTTGAGTGGTAGGTTTTACTTTATTACTAGTAGGAAGAAAAGGTAAAGGCATCGAACCTACAACCGTAGGACGTATAGTACTTAGCAGCTGCGCCATGACGGCCTCTACAATAGTAAATTTACGAATTCTATTTGTGTCTAGCAAAGAGAAACATTTACTTTTTGCACTGAAATCAAATCACTTATATAAAAGCTTACAGAATTAATAATAAGTAATGTATTTAATATCAAAAGGGTTAATTTAGCGTTATGCTTCACAAGATGAAAAATTTTACGGCTAAACCTTTTGCCACGTTTTTATCTTGAAACATTATTTCGTTGAGAAAATCACAAACCCACGCAAATCCCTATTCCTTAGAGATTTCGATAAAATATACCTGAAATATATTATATTGTAGGATTTATTTTTGTCGTTGTAGTTTTAGATTTTCCTATGTTTTTCAAATATAATTATTTTTTTTATTCGTATTTGCATATTCGCATATCTCATTATATACGAGGCAGAGGAAAACTATTGTTAAAACACTCCCCTCCTCACTTTCCGTCGAAATCTGAAGGCAATGAGTGCTGGAACTTAACGCTGCGTTTTGCCTGAACACCAGATGGAAGAAATGAAAATATTATATATTTAATTTCTTCGAATGGGTATCGAACCCACAATCTATAACAATTACAATCTAAACTATATGTAAGGTTATTTTTATTTTACAGTAAAATAGAGTTTTAATATTCCGGTTTACTCAAAGGTATATAGCACCACAGGTCGCTGATCCGTCTGTCAGGCGCAGTACAGACCACTGGACGGGCGGAAATTTGGATTGTAAATGGCTGTGACCCAGAAGTATGACAACAAAGGATTATGAAATTCTGTTTAAGGGTGAGGATATGGAATATATTAAAATTTGTGTAAAGAAATAATGCATAATAAAAAATATTTTTTGTGTATCAATTCTCTTAAACTTTCGTTTGTCTACATTTATGGTATTACTTGGGTCCGTTGACATTGGAAAACATAATTTTGTAAGATATATAGGTATATAAAGGGTATAGGTATATATTTTAAAACGATAATTTTACTATTTATTTTTTTTAAAAAATAACTTTTTCTTTTTGGGAATTTATTTTTTTCTGAATTATATTAGGCTTTTCTAGAGTAGTTAAAACAGTGGTTTCATTTAAAGTGGTGCTTACAATTCCAACCTGTATAGTGTAGTGATTAGTGCCTCGTGACGTTGGATCAACCACTTATTGTGCAAAATAACATAGCTGTATCCCCCCATATTAATGATGGGGTAGACACAACCTAGTGTTAAGACACCACTCCTTCCGCTCTCCGCATTCCAATTTTCGCCCAATTTTCTAAGTCATTGATTAGTGAAACTAAATCCCAAAATGAAGTGCACCAGAGTTAGAAAATGAAAATTAGTCATTCCCCCGAATGGGAATCGAATCTAGAACATCATATTATTTACAGTCACAATCGCCTTCTATATACATATAATATAAAGCCAATAATTGGCAAATTTTCCATCCTTTTATAAGAATTTTACTCGCATTATAATTTTATCCTTGCCCTCGTTTATATTACACAATAAAACTATTATACAATATTAAACATACTTATAACAACTGAATGGCGGCTAATTATCATTACAAAGTAATAAATATTTAGGTATTCAAATCTTTTATTGGTTGTTAACGTAGCCAGAAGAAACCTAGTGTTAAGACACTCCGGTTTCCAGCTTCCACTAAATTTTGGAGGCATTGCATACTGAGTGGTGGAACTTAATGCTGCGCTGCCTCGACATCAGAGCGAAGAAATGAAAATATGAAATATATGATTTCATTAAGTGGGGATGGAACACACAACCTGTCGTTTTGACAGTCACACGCTCGTGCCTCTGCGCCACGACTGGCCTAAATTACCTATGCGATAATAAAATTAATACACATTTTCTTTACCCTTAAGACTATTTGAAAAATGTGGGTAGTGAAATTAAATTCTTTCAATGCTTAAAAAAAAATATTAAGTATAACACTGTATAACAAATCCGTATACCATTTTTTTCAAACAAGAATCAATTCTTATCTTTATATTTTTGTCCATATATTTTTATAATCTATTTTTTTTTAAATCATAAGGACCAAAAATTTTTACTAAATACAAACAAAAATGTTTTAACGAATGACGTTAGACATGACGAAGAGTAACGCAATATTTTCCAAGGAAATCGAGAAGCTAAGTGGTACGTGGAGAAATTGCAAGAGCCGCTCACCTCAATGTCCTGGATCCGGTTTGCGGTAATATATAGTGAATGGGTCATTGTCACAGATACATGCGTTTCAAATATTTTTAGTTATTTTCTTTTAATTGTGATATATGATTAGGTATAGTTTGGTTTTTCATTAGGAAAAACTTTGGTATAATTTTATACAAGCGATTTTTTAAAATTTTATTTTTTGTTTCCCCAGGGTAGATAGAGATAATCTGTGACCCTAGTGTTAAGACACTCCGTTCCTATTGAGACACTTCTGTTCCTCACTTTTCGCCAAATTCTGAAGTGGTTGCCGCAGTTTGCCACGACGGTGACGCCAGAGCGAAGAAATGAAAGTGGTAAAAATTTAATTTTCTCGTGAGAAATCGAACCCACAACCCCTGCTGCGTTCACAGTCACGCTCTTGTGCCCCTGCGCCACGACTGGCCTGGCGTAAAAGATATTCATTGTTATATGAATACATTTTTTACTGTATTGGATATCTAATATTACTTTACTTATTTACACAACTATATATTTCACATATAAAAAACCGACGCCTACTTAACGCAATGTGCAAGCTTCTTCGTTGCGGAAATAAAGAATATTACCTAAATTAACCCACATCTTTACTTATAATAAATCTGTAGAAAAGCCGTTTCTGTACATTCAAAATGCCAGGGTGCTAAAGTAAAGTAAATCTATTTCCATTTTTGGAATTTTCGTCTGTTTTGTCTGTTTGTCTGTTTATGTGAACACGTATCACGTAAAAAGTACACAACCAATCTAAGTAAATTTAATACAAAAAAATTGCAAGTAACTCGAAGTAGGTTTTAGTTTATATTTCTTTTTTTTTTTATGGAAAAAGCATGGCAAACGAGCGTACGGGTCACCTGATAATAAGTGATCACCGCCGCCCACGACGCCGCGTAACACCAGAGGAGCTATTGGTGCGTTGCCAGCTTTTGAGGTGGTTGGGCGCCGGAGCTCGGCATTACCTAATGCGAAACGCAGTGGCATAAAGCCACTACTTCACGCCGGTTTTATTTCATTGTAATCGCTTCACTCTATCAAAAGATATAAGTATTTAATGTTGTCAAGAAGTTTATATTTGAGAAAGAATGACTGTTAGGTACGAAGTTCGCCGAGTCAGCTTGTACATAATAATATATTTAAAATACAAAATTTCCCCAAACAGGAGTAGAACCCGCACTGATCCTTTACAGTAGATTACGCAATATAAACAAAGATGGTCTAAACACTAATTTCTACAGGTTCTCTATCCGTTCCAATAATACCGGCACAATACCTTTTAGAAGGCGGTACTTACCGACGCGCTACGCTATTATCAAATGGGACAAGTGAAATACGGTCAATACTATCGAGAGGTTCTATTGGATGTTGTTCCACTACCAACTATTTCTGAGGTCAGATTGAGGCCAGTTGTGGCGCATGGGCACATGCGCCACAAATGGCCATGTGGATTCGATTCTCACTCGAGGAAATGGATTTTTTAATGTTTTCATAAGCAACAAATGGCGGCATTGAGTTCTGCCACTCAACACCTCCAGAATTCTTGGGTTTTAGTGGAGAGAGAGTATCTTAACACTAGATTCCCAAGAGCCCTCTGCCAACTCTGCTATATAAGAGGGTACCTAGTAAAAAATAAGCTGCCCGGTTTTACTCCTCATTTTATCTGGCCAGATCAAAAAAACGAAATAGAGATTGAAACCAACTATTATTTACACGAAAAGGCACACCCGGATTGGGCTGTAATAGTTTCTAAATGAATTGATTAATTTATATACATAATTGCAATAGCTTATTCAAATGACAGCTTTAACAAAATTCAATTCTATTCTGTCTACCCACATAGGCTTGACCACGACATAAATTGATGGAGCCCTAGTGAACTTACCGCCGTCGATAATTTATCAATGACACCCTCTTATACGATCTACTCGAGTATCGCGCTGGGTTTTGCCAATTTTATTGTCGCTGCGAAGGAAAAACCTAGTAAATGTAGATTAAATCATTGTGTTGAATTATTATCAATAATTTTGTGTTTATATCTCGCGTAGTTATATTTTTTATTGTAAATTAAAATAAATTATATACTGAATAGAGTAGCCGTAAATAAAAGGTGAAAAAAAAAAACGGTATGTAATACGTATAAGTTATAGAGCACTGATACTGCGAAAATTTGACACTAAATTAGAAAAAAAATAGCATCACGCTGTATCCCGCACACAGCAGGGTAGGCAGAGGGATCATACTGTTAAGACACTCCGTTGCCCACTTTCTGCCGAAATCTGGAGGCATTGCGTGTTGAGTGGCAGACCTTAACGCCGCGCTTTGCCTCGACACCAGAGCGAAGAAATGGAAATATAAACGTAAATAAATATTTCACTTCCTCGAGTGGGTATCGAGTCCACAACCGTCGCGTTACAGTCACACCCTTGTGCCGCTGCGGCCTACTTGACACTAAAATGTGACGTATTGTCACATACACTCGAGGAAGTGAAATATTTATTTACGTTTATATTTCCATTTCTTCGCTCTGGTGTCGTCGGCTGTTATATCCGCCATTTTTTAAAACGATCGACTTGTTGATACGAGAGAACTGAATCCAGATATTTTCGTTTAATTATTGTTATACTGTTGTTACTTTTGTTGTTTTTTTCACAGTTTTTTGTTTAATTAAGCTTACTTTATTTATTATTGTTAATTGATTACTTACTTAATTGATTACTTTATTTATTATTGTTATGGTTTAGTTATCACGCTTTCATGCTTAAACTATGAGCAAATTGCACTTTTCTCTGTCAAAGTCTTCTTTCAAATGTGAAATTAGTTGTAAATAAATGTGTGACATAAGTTGTTTTGTTTGTTTACATCTTTTTCCCAGCCCAAATGAATATATATATATATATATATATATATATATATATATATATATATATATATATTCAAAACGCTTTCCCTATCCAGTCGTAGAGTCATGCTGGATATTTGTTTTTTGCACAAACTTATAAATGGTGGAGTGGACTGCAATAAACTGCTTGAAAAAATAATGCTTTCTGTACCGAGACAAAATGCAAGAGTACAAACAAAGAAAAAATACGCTTTTCTGAGTAGAAAAGTAAGATCTAACTTGGGTACAAATGCCCCTCTAAACCGAGCTATGAAAAACTATAACTCAATTTTTAACAAGGCAAATATTGATATTTTTAGAGACTCCGGTACATTACT
>DWGR01000440.1:0-22857 GCA_018247715.1 Heliconius burneyi | reverse complement strand
TTCCTATGTAATTGGATGAAACGATTATTGGTTATTGGACGGAACTTCGGTTGCTAAAGTCATAACAACTTTAGAAACTTCTAGAAAGTTAAGCATTTTTGGCGCATTCCGCTTCGCACTGCTTTATATAGCTTATGTTGACAAAATACACTTTTGGGAAAAGTATACAATACGCATCATTATTGGTATAATTGCCAGGAATACAAACAATTTGTTGTGTCTTTGGTTATTCTTATTCTAATCATTCTAGACGAATGATTACGAGATTTTTTGTAAACTACATTATTTTAATCTAGAAAAACTCACCAAGGTCTAGCAATCTACATGACTTATACGTAAATAGCTAAATAGATGAAACATATTATGTTATTGACCTAAATGATTTCCCTCACTAAGCGAATTCAATATTTTTGATTATGGTTTTTCTCACGACTGACCGTAAACGCGAGGATTGTGAGTTTAATTCCCTATAAGGGGAATAAATTATTGCTTATTAATATCTTCATTTCTTCGATGTGGTACCAATGTAAAGCGCGGCGTTGAGTTCCGCCACGCAATACGCAGTTTTTTATTTAATTTCTCGTTGAAAAGTTCTTATAATAATATAATAGTTCTTATAATAATATAATTTTAAAATTTATTTTAACCTTTATTACTGATTGCTTCTATAATATCATGTACAATACAATTTGCAGCTAAGCTCACAACTTGTTGTCGAAGTAGACGGTAAGTACTTAGGAAAGAATCCAAAGCGTCCTTTGTAAAATAATTGCATTTTTATTAATGGATTTTCACTCGGTGTAGTTTCGAAATTGCGCTATTTTGCATAAGTTTAATAATAGCCGAGATTCTAAAGAAATTACTTTATTAAATTAATTCTAAAGGTTTCCATGAGAAATATTTAATTAAATAATAAAGACATTTACAAAATTATATTATAATTTCAGCAGGATGAAAGATATGAACTTTATGTGGTTCAACTGCTTGAATTTCGTTAAGGAACTTGGGTAATAATTGACATGGGAGCAATAAAAATTTAACTGAAAGTAATGGTAGGTACAGAAAACATAGGAACTTAATATTAAGATACTCCATTTCCATTAATAAGGGCACACTGGCGGTAAGCCCCGATGATGGATATTTAACGTAGATTTAATCACAACACGATAATTTGAGAACGGCAAAAGCCTCACGCTGCATCCTGTACACAGCAGGGTGGGCAGTGGGAACCTAGTGCTAAAATTCTCCATTCCTCACCTTCTGCCGAATTTTGGAGGCATTACGTATTGAGTGGCAGAACTCATTGCCACACTTTGCCTCGACACCAGGGGAAAGAAATGGAAATATAAATGTAAATAAATATTTAATTTCCTCAAGTGCGGATCGAACCCACAACCGTTTCATTAAAGTCACACTTGTGCCGCTGCGCCACGACGGCCTCATTAATTATTATTATGTAAATCATAATCAACTTACAACTCTGCCAACTCTAAGCGTACTTTTAGGTTAGACAGAGAATTTAACATGCCTTTGAATTTTACCGTCAACTGCAGCAGCTGAACGCAACAATTTAAGTATCGATATAATCGTTATAAATCGACACGTAACAGAGTGACGTCATTATTAATTAAACTAGGTCGGTACTTCAACCGATTTCAACTGAGTGCAGATATTAATGAGTTATTAAAATCGTTAAAAGTTCACAAACGCTTCACTGACGTAACACTTTGTCTGTGTCAAAGAAAATTAATAGAAGAAAACCAACTTTAACATAATACAAGTGTTGTGTACTTACATGCATTTCTTTGTGAATCAATTAAGGCTTACATGGTAGTGTTAAGTATTTATAATGCTCTCAGTTTGCAGTAGCTTACGTAATCACAAAGGCGAGTGCCTGGCAATGAGCTTGAAGACGGCAAAGCGCAACTTCTGGCCACTGGGAAAACTGACGGAACGCGATCAAATAGCATCTCAGTACATTATCTACTACAACAGACCACGCTGGTTGGGATAACTTTTGCTTGTAACATAATATCAAATAACATGAATAATCTAAATATCAAATTGTTTATATTATTTTTTATCATTAGTACATCACTACTAATGATAACAAAGAATATAATCCGATAAAAAAAATTATCATCTAATAAATAAAAAAAAATACAGTTGAATTGATAACATCCTGTTCTTACCGTCGTAAGTCGGCAATCTCAAACTGAATTGTACGCGTAATAGTTATTAAATTATTATTATAAAAACAAAGAACCTTTCGTTTCGAAAACCAACATAGAATAAGCTAAAATAAATTAATTTCACGCTGTATCCCGCACAAAGCAGGGTAGGCAGAGGGAACCTAGTATTAAGACACTCCGTTCCCCACTTTCTGCCGAATTCTGGAGGCATTGCATGTTGAGTGGCAGAAGTCAACGCCGTGCTTTGCCTTGACACCAGAGCGAAGAAATGGATATAAATAAATATTTCACTTTCTCGATCATTGGGGATCGAACCCACAACCGTCGCGTTAAAGTCACACCATTGTGCCGCGCCACGACGGTCTCAACAACATTGCAAAACCAACATACAATGTATCTAATATGAAAGGAACCTAGTGTTTAGCATAAACATGAAAATAATATTGTTATTACTACGATATTTGATACCCTCCTTTATGTTATGTACATGGTACATATTTTTATATTACAACAATATATGAATGTATTTAATTGTGATGCAGGACATGGGAGCCAATGGTCTAACCACCGAGGACGCTAAAGACCGTGCAAAGTGGAGTAGGTGGGAAAACAGACTTTGGTAATAGCATATAATAAAACAATTTAGCATCATCTTAGCCAGTGGGCGAAGGATATGGACTTTGATATTAAGCATTCTAAGCTTTGCATTTTTAATATTAATAAAGTGAACTTGTTTATTACTTTTTGTGTATATTTGTTTAGGACAATTTCTAAATAATATAAAACGAGTGAACATTTAAAACTGAATAATATGAATTTTAAAAATTTATTCAATTGGTATACAAAAACATTTTATAATAAATATATTTCTGAACTTGAAAAGTATATTTAAATACAGCCTGGAGATATTTCAAATTTAAATTGCAAAGAATATCAAAGTCTCAGACAAACAATATCATAATTTAAATTTCCAACTATTTCCAACTATATAAATAAAAAAAAAACATAAATTCCTTCATTACAATAACAAGGATTTTGTATAACATTGTATACCTTGGATAAATCCTCTTAAAGAGTATAATGTGTTTTAGAGAACGGTGCGGAGTCTCCAAGTAATTTGTATTATTTCGCTCGATGTTCTCCTTAACAAAATGATCCACAACTCCGGGACAGGTGCGATGGATCCGTATTTATTTGCATTAAAAATATATTTAGTAAAATACTTGCGCTGTGAGGGATTACAAGCACAGCTGCGATAAGCATTTTGAAATTTTAGATAAGGCCTAATTTTCCTATCAAGTTGATTAATGTAAATCTAGTTTAGATATATGACATATGTAAAATGTTTGTTTATTCATTAATTATGTGATATATTTTAATTATTACTTATTTGTTGAGCGAAGCTGGCGGAGCGTTCTACTAAAGACTTTGTACTCTCTTTGTCACCAATAGGCTCCCAAGCGTTTTGACCGATTGAGACGAAAATTTGCAAACATATAGATATGACCACATAGATGGCAGGCGAAAAAAAAACTAAAAATTCAATGGACATTCCTGTAAGCAGACCACCTCCACGTGGTCTCCTCTGGGTAACGCTAGGTGCCTGCTATAGATACCGATCAGGTGATTAATGTAACTATAATTGCGTTTAGAAAACAATTGATGCTCGTGTCGCTCGACATGTGAACACTACCGACATTTTGCGAGCGCAACGAGTCAAAATTGAGGTCCGATTCGCGTCCCTAGAAAATTTAAACTCTTGATTTTATCAGGGTGATAGTGTAGAAATTATTAATAATTGAGTGTAACACGTTATTTGTTAGACAACATTTATAATAAATGGTAACTATAACTTAAAGCCAGCGGCCAGTCGAAACCTTAGTTTTTTCATAAAATAACCATGTATCTATATCTAAATTATCAATTAAATAAATTAAAAAAAAAATTATGTACAATATATAATAGTTAAGCCGTACCTACTTTACCTTGGCATTCTCCGTTTAATATATTTTATTTGCTTATCAGGTAACAAATAAAAAATGTTATAATTTATTTTCTTGTGTAGTTTTCATACCGAAACCTTAATGCCGGTTTCCTTTGTTACGCAAGACTTGGAAAGAACAAAACTACGAGTTGTGCGGCTCGGGAATACCTTCGGGGAGTTGCAACTATGGTACGGCGGTACGACTTTTGAAGGACAGGCCTCTTTGTGAATACTTTTTAGCACATAAATGTTCAAGGCTCCCAAGGGTTGTTTTTTTTTTTCTAATAAGGGTTATTTTTTTCTCATGTTATTCAATATCAGTGTACAAGTTGCTATTATTACATTATGAAGTAAAACCTGAATGTATATAAATAGATTATTTTTACCAAACTCTACAATGAAACAATATTTTACATTATTTTGCATAGTAAGCACCAGTGTTCGGCAAAATTCATTCGAATGACAATTACCGAATAAATTAATCTTTCTATTATTAATTATTTACAATAAAATTACAATTTTATTTATCGAAAAGAAAAATAATATTCGATAACGAATAAGATTTACTTGAATATTTTTTTTATATATTTAGTCAATATAAATAAAATCGGGATTATCAAATATTTTGAATTATCATCATTTTTATAATTTGCTTCCATTATTAATACAAATGAACTATATACAAATGAAGAAAAAAAAACGATAAGTATAAAGTTATTATTATTTTGTCATTAATTTCATAGGAAATAAGTGAATATGCCCGCGTATCTAAATTTGTCAACTTTATTCGCAATATGCGTGCTTTATGCGTATTCTCATAAAGATATTGATTATGTCGAGGATTTCATACAAAATATAGCAACGACGACGACCAAATCTACTTTTTGTCAATTGTCAATAGACAATAAGCATTTCTGGTTGTGAGGCTGATAAAGAAACTACCTACTACACCCTGGCTTTCTAAAAAAGTCCTTCATTTACATATACTATAAAAATCAATTTTAGAACATAATTGTTTTGCTTACATTTATGTAATATTAATTTAGAAGTTAAAAAGGACAAAGTCTTCAGGTGTATATCATTAAATTACTTCACAAGTTTATCCGAACAAACAATATTCACTTTCCGACTCGAACGTTTTCGTATTAATTTGCCAAATAACGTTGAATCACGAATGTTAAACTTGCCGCCCAACTTCGCTTGTTAAATGTTAATTATCATCAAACGTTCTCATTCAAAAGAGAAGATAGAAACTTCAACTTTCTTTTATGTATAAAAATTTCAATATCTTTAGATTTTCTTGCTTAAATCGTATTTATTCGCGTTTTTGAATCATAATAAAATTTTTATGATAATTTACCTGAATTTACCAAAACTCGCAGCAATGAACTGATCGTTGTTGGTTTTAAGATGTTTATACCTATAAAGATAAACGATTATAATTCTTACGATTAAAATAAAATAAACACTAAATGTTAAGGGAAGCTTGCTAAAAGCAAATAGTGAAAACTGCAAAAGAAATTTAATCAGTAAAGCTGTTTCTGAGATAAGCGTGAACAAACGCACAGACAAATAGAGAAAAAGTAAAAAAACATTATTTTTTATTCTACTCCGTAATTTAATATCATTTTTCACTTATATATCTTCTATGTACAAATCTATTACGATTGTATTATAAGTATAGTTTAGATAAAGAAAATTATTTAAGAAAATAACTTATCGAGTGAGAAAAATATTTAATAGGTTTCACAGCTTAGATATCGCCAGATAATGTTTCTGAGATATTTCATCTTTAGCTTTAATACAACTTTGAGAAACTTGCTTTATTTATAAAATTCTGATAAAAGATATTTTCATTTACTTTTTTTCATTACAACCGTTTTAAACCAGCTTCGAGTACTAAATATATGTACATACTCTACTCATATAAATACTTATTTAACACTTATAAGCTTTATTAAAATAATTATTATAAATTTTAAATGAAAAAATAAATTAGCTTCACGCCTTATCCCGCACGCAGCAGGGTAGGCAGAGAAAACCTAGAGTTCTAGGAAGCATTACGTGTTGAGTGGCAGAAGTCAACGCTGCGCTATGCCTCGACACCAGAGCGAAGAAATGGAAATATAAACGTAAATAAATATTTCACTTCCTCGAGTAGCATCGAACCCACAACCATCGCTTTACAGTCACACCCTTGTGCCGCTGCACCACGAGGGTCACACCATTATAAATTTTAAATGAGACCTTATAAACATCACACAAATTACCGGTATATATAACTACGAGTAAATATACATAATAAGTACGTACCCTACCGTACCACACGCACATAATAAATAGTTCAAGAGTTCGTGTCCATAAAACTTTAAATTGTTTCTTGTGAAGAAAATTGTATAAGAACTTGGGTAAAAACTGTCTTTTTGCTTTTCTTATTTTTCCTCTTATATTAATTATCTTATTATTGTAGATATATTGTTTATGCGCGGTGCTAAATAATATGTACCTAATATTTATATATCTTTACTTACTTGAATTTCGCTACATCATCATCTTCAGTAGTTTTGTACAAATGCTTAAAACGTTTCATCGCTTTCTGGTTTCACAATAATATATAAGTGTAGAGAATAAGAGAAAATTTCCCGAAATCCTCTCTTAGTCCATACACTTTCCAAATTTCGGCTTTCTACGCTCAATTGTATCTGTAACATGTCAAGTAAACACTCATTCAGTTATCAAACAGTTTATAGAATAAAATATTAACTTATTTTAATATATCTTTATGTTTAAATTGAAAAAAAAAATACACTCAAAAAAAACTCTTTCCAATTTAACTTTCAATCTTTATATGATAAGAATGATAAAAAATACATCTAAAAATATGAAAACCCAACCTATATAAAAGGTATTCCACATATTTTGAAGTACTCGTTATTAGTTTTCCTATTTGCGCTAGATGCTCGTTTCTATTTAAACACAGTTGGTACGATTTTTATTAATTGAAACTCACGGACATGAATATGCTTTAGTGTGTTACGGAAGGGTTTGAAAGCGCTCCCTGTTCGATATACTGTATGTTTAAAGTAGATTACATTTTACAGGCCCAATTGAAAAGGTTCGAATTGAAAAAAGATACATAATAGATATGTATATACTTTTTGGTTTAAATACCCCATGTTGTGCACAGCATATTCATAAAGTAAAGTATTAAAAATATTTATTTTTTTAAATCAACAGCTCAAATAGTTAGGAAGGTATAAAAGATAGGTACATAGTAGCGAATCCCTTTTCTCATCGTCCATCTTCAATCCAGAAATCAAAATTATAGTAATTATCAGACATTAAAAAATATATACTTAATTCAATTTCAGTATATCAATACAATTATTACTTTTTTAAAATTATATTATATCTTTCTATAATAAGATAGTTACACAAATTAAACTATCGTTGGGAGAGACGAATCAACTAAGAACATTTTACTAATAGAGTCGAAATGGTCTCCTTTGATAATCCGAACTCTAAAGAAAACGTTAATCACGCTGTCATTCTTGATTAAATCTGGATTCAAGTAGCACCAGGTTTGTCTACTCAAATAAATAGGATTACTACACTATTTGTGCATGTTGAGCGTACAATAGATGTTTACTTCCACAGAATTACTTACTCTCTAGTATTATAAATTTCGTGCTGGCTGAACCAGCACCATCCTGTATTATATTGAGCTGTATTGGGCTAAAATATTTCTCATCAGGTAGAAAAATAAAAAAAATCTTAAGTCAGTCTCAACCTTATTGAATTTTTTTTTATTGAATTGAATACTGAATAATTAACATATTATTGAAACCTTATAAAAAAATTATATATTTTTGTGTACATTTTGTATGGTAAGTTAATTAAGATAAATTTATTTTACTTTATAAAACTAAAATAATAAATAATTAGGGTATAATAAAATTGACGAATAAAAGGCGTAAACCCCTACTCCATATCCAGATGTAAATATTGCTATCTTTTCATTATTTGTTGGCCGCCCGTTACCTTATTTGCGTGAACTTACACGACCATATTCACATGCTTAAATTAACTACCCTTTCTCATAGAAATGTAGAATAAATTTTTAGACATTGCTTTTATCGAAAGGCGGAATTCATCTCAGTATCTACTTCCTTTTACCGCAACAAAAATAAATAAATGGTATCATTCCCTTGAGTAAAAATTAAACGGACAACTAACTTTTTTTATAGTTAGACGCTGTCGTACTGCGCCACAATAATAGCTAGATCAGATTTGTTTTGCAAACTAATAATTTTATTACGAATAAAATATGTATATGCATATTTTGTTCACATATGTACCTGTCACTGCTAAAGAGCTAAATTTAATATTCTTGTATTACCACTTGCAATAATTCTCTTCTTATCTCACCACTTCTCGCCCACCTTTGAGATTAACAATTCGATGGTCTGGAACAATCCTAAATGGTTAAAATAAATCGATGACACTCGATTTCCTATTGGGGTCATGGATACTTTCTCTTGCAACTGTGTAATTTCTGTCTTTTTCCTCACTTTGTGCTCAAGAATACTTAACAAACGTTACATGCTTTAAGCTCTTGTGCTTAAAACTATTATATTTTCGCCAAGTTTTATTAAGGAAAGGAAAAGCTGTATTTATTAGGTGTGTAATTAAAGATAATATTAAAATTAATTGCTTATTACTGAAATTATACTTAATGAAAAATAATTCTGAAAAGTGTTCTAAATATGTTGAATAATCTGATTACCATGTCCTTTAGGACATTGGTTTACCAAACCACAAAAATATTGTTATTATATATATTTTTACTAACGCTACCTACACACTGTATATTGGATATTTCCGAAAGAATTGGAGACACTGAGTGGTACTTAACTACTCAGTGTCTACAATGGTTAACGCGATACTTTTTCATACCAGAGTGAAAAAAATAAAAATAGCAGGGAATCGAACCGAGAACCATCGCGCTCTCAGTCAAAAACTCTAAACACCATGATGCTAAAACAACAAATGTATATTGGATGGATATATTTATGTATAAGGTAAAAACGGTAAACGCAAACAAGATAATCTTGTGCAAGACGCGACAGGTGTTTTTAATTCTAAAAGAAGCCGCTTAACAGTCTTTGAATGGTTGTCTGTTTACTTCAACAAAGAATATAAAAGATCATTTTATCTTTATCATATTTTAACACTATATTTTATATAATTACAATGTTTGGTCTTTTGTATTTACTGTATTCTTTACATCGTCGAAATATTTTTGTAAAAAAAATAATAAAATTTTATTTATTGTTAAGAAGTAACCTTATAATTTCAGTTGTGAAAATTCGGAAAACTCATACGATATTTCGGTTTTTTAAATATTGATAGAATTCTAATCTATTTATTATTTAGATATATAAAGTGCAGCGTTGAGTTTCGCTGGCCTTTATGTACCTAAAAATCATAGCGATATATGTAGTAATCAAAAATAATTTTTCGAGATCAGTAATAATAAAAAAAGAAATTTAAATGTCACCCAATCAAATATCAACTGGGTAAAAGAACGTCTCTCAATGAAATCCTTTTTATTTTATCTCCTTGGTTTTAAGTGAATTGCCGGGTAAAGGTCTAAATAGCCAGCGTCTGCGTTAGTCTGGAAAGAAAGAAAATCACACTATCGCCAGTAAATAGCAACGCTCAATTCAGACACAATCGTTGTAGTATTTGATTTTTTCTCAATTAAATGTAAAAGAAGTATTTATTCTTTAAAATTGCCCAATTTGTTGTAATATGTGATTGTTTATAAGAATACAATATCTATTTTTGTAAATAAACTTAGTATTTTTTTAAAATGTTAATTGTATAATATACGAGTACACACTTAAAATAAAATAACTGGACTACTTTATAACCGTCCATACACTCTAGCCAAATAACTATTACTAATCACAAAAATTATTGCTAAATTTACCATTTGGGAAGAGAAAATGTTAATTGGAAAAGTGTACATTGTACAATCTTATGATAAGTAAATTATTTAGAAACATAACCTGCAAGAAACGCGGATTAAATTCCTACTATGTTAAAATATCTCAACATTTAGTTGAGTTTCGGAACTCATCGTCACGCTTTGCCTTGAAACCAGAGCTAAGAAATAAAAATATAAATTTAAATAAATATTTTATTTCCTCGACTGGAAATAGAACCCAAAACCAGTCGCGGTTACAGTCACACTTATGCCCCTGTGCCACGACAAGCCTCTAAAACTTTTTAACATTTTTAACATTGTTTATGAAAATTTTGAATACATATAATAAATAACATATAGCAAATCCTCCCCCTAGCTCCTTAAGCGTCTTAGCAGTTAAAGGACCCTATATTCGCTTGTGTTATTTAATGCATAAAGTAAAACTGCATAATTTATAACATGAGGACTGTCTTCGGGGAATCCCAGCTGTACGTTACGTGAAAGAAGCGTACTCGTTATATTTATAAGCATGTGCTACATCAAACTAATATTATAAATGTTAAAGTAAGTTTGTCTGTTACACTCACGCGGAAACTACTTATTCGATTATCATAAAACTTCGTACACATATTCTTAAAGATATTCGAAAGGGCATAGGATACATTTTATTTAAAATATATATATATAATGCATTGGCTACAAAATAAAATTTTAAGCCAGCGATGTCTCTTTTTAAATAATAAAAGCGTCTTACCTTTTATTTTTTATAAAAAAAATTACGCTGTTATCTAAAAGTATATATTAACAATAAAAGTGGCGTTAAGCTCCGCCACTCAACACGCAATGCTATGGAAAGTTATGCGGGAAGTGGGGAACAGAGTGTCTTAGCACTAAATAGAATCTAGTGCTAAGACACTCTGTCTATATGTGGGATGCAGCGTGAAGCAAATAAATGAAATATTTTACGCATATTTTATATTCACAAAATATAAAAGTATATTAATATTTAAATCTTCGATAGATTTCCAGTAGTATTCACTCACAATCCCTTTGTCAAGCGCAGTTCTCGGAGTAAACACGTTTTCATGTATAAAAGCAAAGCAATGTACTCGACTATGATTGTGTAAACTTATGTTCTATTTATTGTATATATTTTTCCTCATATTCTTCAAAAATATTTAATGAAGGATGTTTAATGTCTCCACTGGAGTTTTCTGTTTAGAAGTAGATACAGATTATTAACGTGATTATGTATTATTTTATATATTAGAATTAGATAAGATTTATTATTTATATTTCAATATATAAGAAATATTTAAAATTTATTCTATAGTGATACTGAATTGAACAAGTATATAAAACTGCGAAGGTAAAGGTGAGAAAGTTAGATTAAGTGTAACCGTTTTAAAGTAAAAAATGCATCTACATTTAGTGATATTTTATTAAAAACTAAAATGTGCAAAGTGCATTGAAAACTTTCGCATTCCTATATGTACTGTGAATAAAATATAAGAAACTTTTTGTTCAAACTGAGAGTGAGCACAACAATGCTGTTACAAAGTTTATTGACAAGTTAGGATCGAAGCGAAAGTTGTTCGATCTTTTGCAGCCACACACCGAATATAGCAAGGTTATTTATTTAATAAGCTGTAAAATCATCTGGTTGTGGATTCGAGGAGATAAAATATTTATTTAAATTTATATTTTCATTTCTTCGCTCTGGCATCGAGGCAAAGTGCGGCGTTGAGTTCTGCCACTCAACACGCAAGGCCTCCAGAATTCGGCAGAAAGTTGGGAATGGAGTGTATTAAAACTAATATAAGTTCCCTCTGCCTATCCTGCTGTGTGCGGGAGCACACGTTAAGCTGTTTTATTTATTTATTCTTATAAAAGTCATTACGGATAAGTGGTTATCTTATCTACTGCACATATCCTGATTAAAGCCATAGAACCTGAAATAGTAATTATTTATTTTAATCTTAAAATTCACAAAAGGTTAGAGAGAGAGATAGAAGAAAATATTATTGTAAGTTTCAATTGTTCTCTAGATTTTGCTTTAAAATACAAGTAAATTAAATATATATAATAAATTTCGTAAAAGCCAAAATAAATTAAGAACACTTTACGCACACAGCCGGAATAAGAACTGGAGACTGACGTTGCCATGCCGACAAATGGTTTGATGGCTTCACGAGGAATCGAGAGCACCCAGATAAAATTTCTATTGTTTTGCTTTACAGCGAAAATACACTGCTCTATATACAATACAAACAAAACAAAAATTAAATAAGCTTCACGCTGTATCCCGCACACAACAGGGTAGGTAGAGAGAACCTAGTGATAGACATTCCGTTCCGCACTTTCCGACGATTTTTTCGAGGCAGTACGTGTTGAGTAGCGGAACTCAACGCCAGGCTTTTGTCTTGGTGTCACAGCGAAGAAATAAAAAAATAATAAATAATAATTGATTAATGAAACAATATAATATACAGACTACACCGCTAGGAATAAAAGATGAGGCTTAGTTAACTAGGTTAACTCTTAATATAATTTATTACATTTGCAGGTCAACAACTTAACCTAATCTTACAAAATAAGTGCAAATGTTGTACAGTGTACTTCCCGTTTACCTACCATCCTGAAAGTGATACAGAAGCCTCAGTGTACGAGTCTGATTCGTACTTAATTGATTTTTATTAAAGTATAGACTATAGAAGATCATAACGAAACAGTGCCTTTTAGTTGAAAATTTCGAGAAAACGTACGATGGTTTGTAGCTGAAACGATCCTTTATGAATCATTTGCGATAGTTGTTTTAGTTTCATTTTAATAGTTTTTGTAGTCACTGTAGCTGTTTGCAATGAGTTTTCATTCGTCCGCTTCGGATTCAATGTAATAATAGACGACTGTGGCTTCGTCGGAACATTCAAACGTTGCACTGTAAAGTTAATTTTGTTATTTGTAGCTTCAAACGCTAATGGCAATTTAGTTCCCCTTCATTACTTTTTGTATCCAGTATTAAAACACTCCGTTCCCATTAAGACATTTCTGTTTCCCACATTGTTGCCATTTGGGTTGAATGACGAAACTCAACGCCGCGCTTCGTTACCTTAAATATTGTTTAAGACCATAACAAGCACCAAGACACCGTCAAAGAGAATAATATTAATAAATAAAATAAGAAGACGACATAAAGATATGTTTTGGAGTAATATTTTTCTAATAAGAAGCTTTGTCATCTGGTACTGTCGTATTACGACGTATAATGATAAAGTTACAAGCGGAACCAATTAGACTCCGACTTTGAAATTTCATTAAAATATTTACCGACTGTAAAAATAAAGTATTCCGGAAATTAAAATATCTCTAGGTGAATAAAAAGTAATCTTAATATTTATTATATACTCTAACTAACCTCAAAACCTGCTACGTCATAGAGAGATTGATGAAGTTGATGAACCAGTCTCTCCGCCTATGTCTTAGTCCCGTATAGTTTTCGTGCTACATAAATATGTTATTATTATAAATTTTACACAAAAACTGTAAACGCGTCCAATTGTTTATGTGTAACACCAGTAAATAGATCTAGAACAGCTTATATGTTTTTAAGAGAAAGTTAAAAAAAGTTTAAAAAGTCCACGTAACAAAGACTATAGCTAACTTTTTTAATAAAATGAGCACTGATATAAAAAAATGCTTGGTTTTTTGAGCGGTACTACCGTATAAAGCAAAGAAAAAGCATAGTATTAAGTCACTCCGCTTTCGACTTTCCGCCGAATTCTGCAAGCATTGCATGTCGAGTGATGGAACTAAACGAAAATTAATGAAAATAAATAACTAAATATATCATTCACTCGATTGGAAATCAAACCTAACATATAACCTATCTCGCTTAAAGTCACACGCTTGTTCCTTGCACCACGACCAGGATCTTAGTTCTTTCGAGGAATACCTAACTAAAAGAATTCGTTAGTATTAAGCATTTAAATATGAATATGTTTTTAAGTTTCTCTATATCAAAATAGTTATTTATAAATAAATAATGATTGAATACGTTATACGCATTAAAAGATTTGAAATCCATATCACTGAATAAATTGAATAAGCATTAAATTTTATTGAACTTATTCCTTTTATATCTATAGGGGTAAAGAAATTTTATAATAGATTTAAAGAATAATGGCTGCTCTGCTTTGCCATCGCTAAGCGAGTAAATCGTCCTTTGATTTTCGTTGTTTTTTTATTTTCATACTGGAGTGATCAATGATCCGCCGACTGGAAAATTATTTCTTTAAAACTGGCGTCGGTGTTCTTATAGGTAAACACATATGGAGTCTGTAGACTTAATTAATTAACTCAGAGTATTGCGAATCATAAATATCTTCATACAATATTTACATAAAAGCTTAATTTGCTTTATGTGTTTCATATATTTTCCAGATAATATTTCCATTCCAATATGGAAGCAGTAAACAAAAAAATACACAATATTTATTGATTTTGTAAAATACAGACAGATCTCTACGTATTTTTTTATTATTTAGTATTCTTAAATCTTTGTTTTAGTACAAAATTGACGTGTGACAGTAACCAAGATGAAAATGATAGATAAAATATTCCTAAGCTATAACAGTAACTATTTTATATTCTTATTATATTTTCATTATACAATGATTTCAAGCCAATAGCGTAGGGGCACAAACATGCGGCTGTAAACGCGATGGTTTGAGAGTTCGATTCCCACTCGAGTAAATGAAATATTATTTTGGTAATCTGGTATCGGGGCAAAGCGCGGCTCCAGAATTCGGTGATAAACGGAGAACCTAAGTCGTTAACATTAGGTTCCCTAGTTTTCTCCGCCTACCCTGCTATGTGCAGCTTGAAGCTGAAAAAAATGAATCCAACCAGAACAACAGAAACTAACACAATTTATTTTCCTGTCGAACATTAAGTACGTACGGACCACTCTCACAATTTCAAGGATGGTTGTACGACGTACGTACTCGTAACTATGTAAAATCATCTGAGGGTGGGTCTTCTTTTATCTTTGACACAAAAGATAAGTTTTTCCTGGAAATTATTCTTGTGTTACATTTGTTTTTTTTTCTCGTTTACTATTTCTACTCTCATTTTCTATTACAAAACATGTCTTTATATCAAGTTACATTTAAAAGCTCCTCACTTTGATAAGTGAAGAGCTTTCAAATCATAGTTAATCAAATATAATAGCTGTATAACTTTTATTTTTTTTATAATTATGAAAATTCCACAATTTGCCTTCTCGCTAGGAACGGAGTGTCTGAACACTAGGTTCTCTAGGTTAGACTGTTACCTTGATAGACCTCGCTAAATCTACATGAAAACGATAGAAATATTATCCAGCTCACTTTTAATTATATTGAATTTCAATATGTTATATAGCTCCACAGAACTATTTAATTAAAAATAAATAAAATAAAAAAGCTTTTATAGCCATATTTCTAGTTGTCATAAAATACAATATTGTATAATAACTAGATTAGAAACGTCTCCTAAAGGAAAGAAATGTCGATTCGATTCATTTCTTCGTTTGTCTTAACAATTTATCTGTAAGTGACGCTAATGTCGGTCCTGGGGGTATTTTTTTATTAAAAATGTAAGTGTAATGAACCGTCTGTGTGTTATTCAATGGAGCATCTTGTTTCGTTCTCACGCACTTTTACCTCCATCTTAACAGGTTCAGAGGAGCGTAAAAATCCTTTTTTCAAAACCCTTTTAGGATAGAAGGGAAAGAATAGCTACATAAAAGAAAACCGACATGCATCGCTGTAATCTAATGAAAGGTTTATCGGCCATAATATCATGTGTGCATCGCGTATCACATGTCAAAACACCCGTTAGATCGGTCTGACCTTAAAACTATAGTAACGGAATAAAATGATGATGATGTTTTAACAGGGTGGCAGAGGTAACCTGGGCAAATCGTGTAAATCACTCCATTCCCATTAAGACAGTGTCATACCCCACATTCTGGTACAATTTTGAAGGCATTGCGTGTTGAGTGGCAGAGATACAGGCTTTGTTATATTCCATTTCATCGAACCTACATCCTGTCGAGTTTATGGTCGCAACCTTGTGCTCCTGCGCCACGACTGGCTTCAAAATAATATGCACACAGCATATAAGTGCTCGTATAATACTTACTATAAGTTAAATTTAATAATATTACTTATTGCCAGAGCTTCAATATTGTAAGTCAACAGCGTCGTCTACATATTTATAGCTAAATATTAGTTATGACGTGTTCTGTTTTTTTTTAAAAAAGGGGGTTGTATTTTAACCAACTGCAAAGTAGGTAATATTCAAGAAAAAAGAACAGATTAAATCAAAAAGTTTTTTAAAAATATCCACACATCGGATCGATTATAGCATTTACACTCGTAGATTTACGGTGATATTGAAAATTCACTAACTGAATTGCTTTGATATTTTTTTTAAATCTATTTTAAAGTAAAATGAATCTTTTTAAAATTAAAGTTCTGTTAAAATATGCATTTTATTTATTTTTGTACCCAACTGGTGATAAATATAATTAAATATAAACCAGTCATTTCGTAGGTTTTAGATAACATTAAATAATTACACATTTTATTGATATACATATATATGAGGTTTCCAAATTTCATTTTAGTTAATTTATATTTCAATAGCGAAAAGCTTTTAACTTTTAAATTTAATATAAAAGATTGGCTGTATAACACTAGTGTAACTTTGTTTCTACTCTATTTGTATCCCAATTACTTTTACCTTTTAATTTTGCAATACACACAGTTGGACACCTTGGGTATTACAAATATTTTAAATTGAAAAATAAAATAATATAAAAAATAAAAATGACATTTTTATTTTTGAATCTGTGAATATAATATTATTATTATATATTATCTGTGAAACATGAAACAATGACATGTAAACACGAGTAATACAAAATAGAAATAACTGTTTCCACACTAAAATATATAACATAGAAGTAGTATTTAAAATTTCATAGAATTTCGGGCTTTGCCTCATATTTGTCAGTGTTAATTTGTACAAACAAAATGACTAATGCACATAATATGTAATGCATATATAATAAAGAGGAAGCCTATCAGCCTAATATTGTATCACCGAGGCTGTCGTGGCACCGCGGCACACGGGTGTAACGCGATGGTTGTGGGTTCGATCCCCACTCGAGGAAGTGAAATATTTATTTACGCTTATATTTCCATTTCTTCGCTTTGGTGTCGAGGCAAAGCACGGCGTTGAATTCTGCCACTCTCCAAAGTGCGGAACATGAGTGTCCTAACACAAGGCACCCTATGCCTACCCTGCCGTGTGCGGGATACAGCGTGAAGCTGATTTAATATTTTATGACGTCAAAATTACACAACTTTAATAGTACAAGCAAAAGTAGCCTGTGACTGGGTCTGGTCTAGATCACATTCAGATATTACAATATAAAGCATTTGCCAAAAATGCCTATAAGACGTGTTATATTTACATCACTCCAACTTAAGCTTAAAGCCGTGAATGTATCGTTCCGCTTGCGCCATAATCTCGTTATCTTTAATTAATTTTATCTATCTTTTAATTATTTTGTAAGAAATAAAAATACGTGGCTTATTTAGAGGCAATAACTAAGTGTACGTGTCGTAAATTCGAAGCGAGATGCTTTAAATGTTGGACATAACAAAACCATTACCTGTATATGGACGGAGCAAACTTACATATCTGCTAAATATAAGTCGACCGCTACGCTGACCCAAAAGATGTACTGTAGTAGTCCCCCTACTATATAAATATCTTGCATTTTCTATTAATTGTAAATAGTCATAAATATTCTTGTTATTTACGTACAATTCTAAACAGGAAGTTATGCAAATCCACTATCTTAAGCCGTTTTTAATGGGTTATTGTATAAACGGTGGCAAAGCTCGACGTTGAGTTTCACCACTCAACACTCAATGCCTCGAAAATTTGGCGGAATGTGGGAAACTAGGCTCCCTATGCTCACCCTTCGGGATACATGAAGCTGAAAAAATAATATAATTTAATTCATAATTTCATCTTACAATCATAACCTTATACGAAAACAACAAACCGATTTTTGTTGAATATTCATGTTGTTTGTGTCCGCAGCAGTTTGATCGCGATCACGAATGCAGGCCGCGGCCACCGACGCCCAAATCAGATTTACCGTTGATTTGCGCTGCTGCGGCGACAAACACACCTCGCACGCAATGTGCGACCTCTCGGTAATTGTATGCTAAATGGGTGTTAACTGAAATTGTGTGACGTGTCGTGACGTGACGTTATATTCAAAGTTTACTTTAACGACTTTGTTTGTGAGATGTTGTTTTAACTTTTGTATGAAAATCTTATAACAATAATGATGATGAATTGGAAATCTATTGAAGTGTCAAATCTCTTCACATTCTCATTTAAAAATATTAAATATTGAATTACATTTAAAAAAATTCTGACGGTTGATCTCTCTCTAGGGCTAGCAGGAACTATAACTTAAAGGTTTTTTCTGCCTAATTTCACTAGAGAAAAAAGTGATACAAATAGGTAAATTAAATAAATTCCTACAGTTAGTGTTATCAAAGCGCCACCTCAAGCCAAACCATTTACGTATTTTTACTAATGTTAGTATGAATGTCAACCATGGTGTTATAACTTACTAAGGGGAATTAAGATTAAACAAAGTGAGAGATGAATAAGTCGTAGAAGATAATTTCACGAAAATATCGTTTCATTCCTTATATATTTCTTAACGTTTATTTAATTTATTAATATTATTCAAAAAAATAGTAAAAAAGTTATTTATAAGTTTAATTTTCGATGCACACGTCCTATATATATAACAGTTCCAATCGTTAAGCAATGAGTAGAACAGTGAAGGGTGCTTTTATTTTTTTACTTCATATGAAAAGTGCTCTACAGCACTTGGGAAACTGGCTCATTTTATACCAGTCCATTTCTGTTCGTATCGAAATTATAGATTGCACGCTTTTATTTTTGTATAAAATAAGTTGGGCTATATCCCGCAGATATAGTAGAGTACGCAGAGGAAGCCTGGAAACCTAGTGTTAGGTCACTCCGTTCCCTTTGAGATACTACCGTTCCCTGTTTTCCATCAAATTCTGCATTGCCTCACTACCAGAGCGAAGAAATAAAAATATTAAATTTTTAATTTCCTCGAAGAAGAATCGAACCCAGAGCCACATTTACAGCTGTATGCTTGTGCCGCTGCACAAATATTACTATTTTGCATTCAAAAATTTAATGGTATTTACTAAAATCGTTATAATTTTTAAAATCAAGTCACTTTTCATTTTTAATTCTTTTCTCTTATTGCATCCATAATAATTCTTTCATTGTGAAAAATAACATTTTCCACGTTAAGTTGAATCCAGTGATAGTTGAAGTGGCCGCGTTGGGTTCGGGGCGGTCGATAAATCAGATAATATGCAAATAGACCGTCAGTTGAATGTACTTTCACTAAATCATCTACGCCAGCAGTGCTTTAGTTCCATTAAAAGATAAGATTGTTTATTTTCTTTTTGAAAAAATATAATTCTTGGGCAAGCTATTGGAATAGTGGAACACGCATATGTATAAAAGATTTTTAACATCTTGTGTGTAATAGTTTAAGTAATTAAAATTTAAAATTACTCACTTAACGTTAAATGAATACATTTTAAGACACAGATAAGAAATTATGGGTACAAACAACGGGAGAAAAGCTTTTATAACTTTTCGTCTGTTGTTTAATAGTTGTAATATGGAAATGTTACATACGAGTATGTCTACCGCTAAAGAAATATGCTTTTATACAATTCACGAGGATCAGGCTAAGCTTTGCATTTGTGTAATTACTAAAAGTAGAGCCTAAAAACACTTTTATTATTATTACTATGTTTCTCTTTCATAATTCACAAGGCTCAAGGTTCAAGGCTTGCGTGGGGACACAGGTCCAATACATAGAGACTCCTTAGAGAATATACAAGTGTTTACTGTGACGCATCAGCCGGGATCCGTCTCTAGGTAACCAGAGGTAATTGTCCAGAGATTGTCGCCGGTTAATGCATAAGAACTACGGAAAACGTAGAAATCTAACCTAGGACTATGAAACGGAATTTGGATGGACTGACTACTGGGCTATTGAATGAGACTAACGGAGGTACAAGCTTTGTGTCCACAATTTCTGTCTCTGCTTGGTCTCATATATTTTTCTATTCTTGAACAATTTGTTGTTGTTATTTTATAAAAAGTATGTCAGTATAATGTAATGAAATTTATTTAAAAATTATTAGTTATATCTACTTTCAGTTTCAGTAGAGTGAAAAGTAAATGCCTTATTTATCTCAATTAGTAACATATTGGGAGCGACAACTAAAGTTTGTAATGGAAATTCTGTAAATGATATTTAATTTAATTAAATGCTCGACTCTGCATAAACTCATTAGTTATATTATTAGCATTGATCTCAATATCAACCTTTTATAATTTCCATTTATTGAAGCCTTTATATATTTCCTTCAAAATGTGTATTTATTAAGTAAAATAGGGCAAAATAAAATCCATTTATATTATAATAAAATAAGAAAAATATTCTATTCATTCTATATTTAACAAAATCCTATCAATGCAAATGTATGGCATTTATACATATTGAAGTATGCTTATTTGTAAATATACTAAATAAAATAAATTAATCAGCTTCACGCTTTATCCCGCACGCAGTAGGGTAGGCAGAGGGAACATACTCGTAGTGTTAAAACTACGATAATTTTAAGTAAATATTTCATTTTTTCAAGTGGGATTCGAACCCACAACCATTGCGTTACAGCCCCTGCGCCATGCCTGCCTCAAATATAAAAACAATATCAAACATATAATAAATAATAGTAAATTATTTGATTAATGAATAATAATAAATTAAGACCTGTCGTAACGCTGGGGTAGAGAAGTGTGTAACTTTAAACGCAATAGGTTGTGGGTTCGAGTCCTACTCGAGACCATGAAATATTTAGTAGGTACTTTCGATTCATCGCTCTTGTGTCGGGACAAAGTGGCGTTGGGTTCCGCACCTCAACATGCAATGCCTCCAGAATGGTGGAATGTGCGGAGCGGTGGAATGTGCGGAGCGGAGTGGAGATTAATACTAGACTCCCTTACCTTCATACAAACTTCATTCATACAATCTTTTCACAAATTTCAGATATCACAGATAGATTAAGAAAAATAATTTTATTCAAAATAATGCTATTTTAATAATAATTAACACGTTGTCTAAGACCAACAACTTGGTTCTTGCATAAGCTTCTATCACATCTGCTTACCCACCATCAAGTTATCCGCTCACACGTATGAATCGTTGCCAAATTGCATTGGACGCCAATTATTTGTCCCAATCTCGATGCTAGCATTGATTGAGATACAATTTAATTAGAATAATCTCTTTGAACATCCGGTAAATTGCTCTAGAATGAAGCGCCAGCAGTACCTACTTGGTATTAGGTGGATTTTGAAAACTATATAAGTAGATGATGACACTGACTTATGAAACATGGATGAACTTTATTATATTGTTATAAACATTTACTTATAATTACATGATGGTATTATTGATAAGATAAAGTTATAGGGCCGTCGAGGTGCAGCGGCACAAGGGTGTGACTTCGTGCGCTGCAAAATCGACTGGTTGTGGGCTCCCGATCCCTACTCGAAGAAGTGAAATATTTGTTTACTTTAATATTTCCATTTTCTTCGCTGTGGTGTCCATTCTGGCATCGAGGCAAAGCGCGGCGTTGAGTTCTGTCACTCAACACACAATGCCTCTAGAACTCGGCAGAAAGTAGGGAACGGAGTGTTTTAACACTAGGTTCCCTCTGTCTACCCTGCTATGTGCAGGACACAGCGTGAAGCTGATTTGTTTCTTTTTTTCTAATTATAATTTCTTATATTTTGGTCAACTACTATTAATATGCTTTGTTAAATATGCTTCTATTTTTTGTTTATTTATGAACATCATAAATTCTCTTACCTGTCAATTCCTTTTATTTACTTTTATATTCTAGTGCAAAATACAATTATTCCACATCGATAAAAACAAGAGTGGTGACTGTTTAATAGCTTCCGTTATTAACGCATCGTGTCATTAGAGCGTCAAGTTTGTGCATATAAATTGCAAAAGGTTTTTGCGGCGTGTTCATACACCAGCGGGCGGATATAGTGCTGGCAAACACTGGCGCTATTTGTTTTTGAATTTTCATTTTCTTATTCAAATAACGTATTTACTATTTATTTCACAAAATAACATTTTATTGATATTTATTTCAAACATGTTTTGTATACATTCATTATATTTTTATTATTCAAATATTGAAGCAAATAAAACTGTTTTGTTTACCTCAGTAAAATATGCATTCTTGGGAAAACTTTGAAGCAATGAAAATCTTCAAGTCTTCCTATGCGTCATTTCACATTTAAAAACGATACGGGTCAGATAGAACAGCCTCATTACTCAGTAGACCTTATAAAGTTCAACAATTGACATTTATGATGACACTATTATAGTAAAGGCAATTCCGAACTCTTGATCACAACCCTGACAGCTGAATACCTGGCACTCTAACAATGTATATATTATAGGCTTATGA
>DWGR01000439.1:0-22858 GCA_018247715.1 Heliconius burneyi | reverse complement strand
TGCGCCTCAATGGCCTCAAAGTGGTCTTAACAATATTTTATTTAATTTTATTTTTCTTCATTTAATTTTTTTATTTTCTAATAGCGTTTTACGTTTTATCTCATGTTTTTAATATTAATTGGGCTACAGTTCATAATCATGTTGAATTTTTTATAACTTCTCCATTTTCTGCGGGCATGTAAGACATTATTATCGTTCCCTGCTCTGATAACACTATGCGGTGTTCACAGTACCGCTACTTAGCACAAAAGGCATCTGAACATATATTATATACGAGTATACTTGTAAGTCTAAGATAATATTATAATCTAACATACAAACGTCTCCAGTCAAACCTGTCCGTGCGTCGATTCATTTTAGCTTATTTCAACACCTCCAATTTTCTTCTCAAAGGTGGAATCACTCAGATATCGTCTACCTTTAGTTGACGAATAGAGCTGGCCTCCCACAGGATTAACGTATATCTTGAATTATTTTTGTTTTTTTTTTGTCTTTATAAATGTTTTTTTGGCATAGTGTTTTCTATTTTTAATAGATTTTAGAGATTTCATTGAGATTTAATGTTGAATTCTACGTCTCTTCGTGGGCGGAAAGTGAAGAACGAAATGTTTATACGTATGTACAAGTGAGTGTTTGTATGATCTCCGACTGTAGTAACGCACCAGTTTAGTGATACAAATTGACCTAAATACATAAACAACCAGAATGTGGCGTATTGGAAGATGAAACAGCCAAATAGGACCAAATAAAAGGCACTAAAACATCTACGTTCTACGGAACAGAGCTGTCTCTAATACATGATAAACTATCCATACTCTAATCAATGTACGGAAACAAAAATAATTTATTATATAAAAGCTATATCAAGCTATCAATCAGCTATACATCGCTAATGGCATTGGACGTCTAACTTTAAGACAGACGACTTACAGGGTGCTCTGAAGCGTTATTTCAATTAATTAACACTTTCTCTTAGTAAATGTCAAAGAGATGTGGTATCAACAGGCTCACGATCTGGATTTATATTAACACACGAATTTATAATAACTACGCATAAATAACTAGGCATAGATAATTAAGTTTAGAAGTTAATTTTATAGTCTAATTAGTAATTCTGTGATGCTGGTGTGGCGCAGATGCACAGGCGTGCGAGCGTAAGTAAGATAGGGAGTGGGTTCGATTACCACTAGAGAAAATGAGATATGTAATATTTTCATTCCCATGCTCTATTAACGAGGAAAAGATGTTGAAGATGAGTCTTAGTGAAGCTTTATGATTTATTTTGCACATAGCATTGCAGACATCGGGATATTAGTGTCACAACACTCCATTTAAACTTTCCTTAAATTCCTGGAAACATTATGGAACATGCAACATGGAATTCCCGGAGTGACTCAACGCTACACTTGTTTTTAAAATTTTGTTTGATCAAAATTTTCATTGCGCTAACATATTTTTTTTTGTTGAATGAAATAAACGACACGCTGGAGAAAATGATAAGAGAAATTCATACGCTTACTCAGTTCATTCAATACGAGACGTCAATAAGTCATGTTGCTATTGATGTTTATATATCTCAATATGTTTAATTGCGGGACATCGTAAATAACCAGATTACAAAAATCCATTTTTATTTTATTTCAAACATAAATATTTGAATAGATATCTATCAATTAAGCGTTTATTTAGAAATTTCAATAAAAGCAGTTTTTAGATTTAACGTTCATTTTATTTGAATGAAATAAAATTGTATCTATTACACCACTAGCACACCACGGTAAACAGAACTAGCATAGTGTCCAGATACTCTATTTATTTTCGTAGTACGCGCAGTTTTACATCAAGTATTTTCAGCTGCGGCTAAAATTTTTAAGTATACCTTGTGGGTGACGGAACTCAACGCCGCACTATTTTTTAGAACAGCGGAGAAACTAATTACTTATTTTAAATAATAAAAATATAAGCGTCATGCTTATATGTAAAAATGTGTCTGCTGTGGCATATGGTCTGCAGGGGTGACTATACGTGATTTCGATTATCACTCGAGGAATTGAAATAGATAATATTCTTATTTCTTTACGCTCCTATTTCACCACTCTACATACAAATAAACCCAAATGAGGTTGCTAGGTTTCCAGGTTCCCTCTGCCTACCCTGCAATGTGCGGAGTGAAATTAAAGTATATATAATAATATTCCAGATGAATCGAATCCACAATTAACATGCTTACTTTCACACAGTGTAATATTTGAACACTCTATATAACTATAATTGTCATTTTATAACTACACTTTAAATCTATTTCTAAATTAACTGTTAAAAGATATTTAATGAAAATATATCTAAAATATTCCAATCTTCAAATTGTTTTTAGTTGATTAGTAAAGTTTTGGTAAGTTGAAACTCTTGAAGGAATTTTAAAACAATACTGGATATCTAATTCGAATTGTAATAAATGTAGGTTTTCTTTAATAAAGAAAAAAGTTTTTCTTTTTTTAGTTTTTCTTAAATATTGTACTTAAGCAGCTTATCGCTGTATCCTGCTTAACTCCGCCCCCTACCAATTTTCGAGATAAAACGTGTACGTGGAGTACCAGAACACAAGCCCACCACCTGTCTTCTTACCAGAGTATACCACAAAAATATTTATTTCCCATAGTGAGAATCGAACTTAAAACCATCCTTTTTACAGAGGCAGTACATTTTTTTAAATGAGATATATTTTTCAAATCTATTTAAAAAAATACAATAAAAATTCCTTCTAAATTTATTTGGAAGCGATTTTCAAACTTCTAAGTCACATTACAGTAATTTCAAAAGTTTTCGAAGTACAATCATAAAACAGCTAGAAGGAGAGATTAACATTGCGTTTGACTTGTGCGACTCAATCGTGAAACTTTTTACACAGACATTCAAAAGTGTTTTGTTTAATTATATATATCTAAAATATATATTTTATATATGAAACTGTCAAAGTGCAGAACCACAACATTTGACTATCAGCGCGACGGTTGTGGGTTCGATTCTAATCAGGGAAACAAATCATATTTATTTACGGTTATACGTCATCTCTGGTAACAAGGCGAGGCATTTTGTTACGCGACTCAATGGTGATGCATGGAGAACGGAGTTTTTTAACATATTCTCTCTGCCTAACCGGGAAAAAACGTGAAGCAGCTAATTCGCTGCTCGATTACTTACAAAAATCGTACAAAATAAAAAGCATTATCAAACACAAATGAGATTCTTTCATACAACCAATAATAATAATAATATATCGATACCGTTACTAAATTGTTCAATGTTACCTGACAACAATCTTTTATAAGTTACCTTATTACAGAGTTTATTTGTTTAGTTCACAAAGGAAAAGATATTTACCGAAGCGTGAAAGGAAACTGTTGATAGATATAAAGTTCTTTGATTTCCTTTGATATGAGATTAAATATAAACTATATGATGTCGTGGCGCAGAGACGTAAGCGTGAGACTGAAATGCGACAGTTGTGGGTTCGACCCCTACTCGGGGGAATGAATTATTATTTATTCAAATTTTCATTTCTTCGCTTGAGTTCCGCCATTCAATATGCAATGCCTCGATAAATTCGGCGGAAAGCTAACGGCGGAGTGGGCTTTAAAACTGACTAGGTAGTGTAAGGAACAATTTTTGTATTTTCTTGTCTCTACAAGAAAATACAAAAAATCCAGGTTTTCCACATCTCTATGTGGAAAACCTGGATTTTCGATTTTACGTCAAAAAGTCCATACAAGCAGTGCTGCGGGCGACGACCCACCGATGTTAGAATAGGCTTAGTGGCGTCAAACATGTCTTAAACAATACCCTTATCTTTATTCCAATATATATTCCATAACAATAACAAAGATACAAACAATACTAAGAGAAATATAAAAATAGAAAAATACATAATTTCATGTATTCGACGAAATAACAGTACAAAAACGACAATGTTACAATTCCAAAGATTTCTATCTTAACTAAACACTCCTTTGTGGGGTAGATCCGCAATTTATATATTCATTTAGAGTTAACATGGGAGTACAAAGAAAAAATAAAGCTTGGCCAAACGTGAATATTGTTCGTGTATTGGTGGTTCTATATATGTTATGTAAAAAGAAGTTTTCACGCTGTATCTTGTATGTATCGGGGTAGGCAGATTTACCTTTTTTTCCCAGTTTTTTGAATATTGTACTGAGTGACAAAACTTAATGCCGTGTTTTGTCGTGCTATCAGAGCTAAAAAATCATATAATTCGGTCCCAAAGTGGGAATCGAACACATAACCGTCGGATTTAAAGTCAAACGTAGTGCCGCTGTGCAACGACGGCCTTAAGATTTCTGACAAAAGAAGATATTGTTTATAGATTTTAAGTGATTTTTATGAAAAAAGAAATATCACAAAATATTAAAAATATATTTTCACACAGACAGACAGTTCTATAAAAAATATACTTTCACACAGAGAATCCTAAAAAATAAAACGACTCCCTTTATACTCTAACAATGCTTAATATCCGGAACGCAATTGTGTAGGTCTTTTTGTACGTCTTCAGGAGGTCTCCTCTGATAACGAACTTGAGTTTGTGTTTTGCTTTAATTATTAGGACGATGATATTATGAATGTAGCCCAACGTCGCTATGAGTAATGTAAAATGTTTAAAGAAAACTGTATGATGTGTAAGATTGAATTCAGTAATGAAAAACTGAGCGCTGACACCAATGTTGTCTTTCTCATCAGGGCCCGGCGTTGAGTTCCATCGCATTTTTAAATACATTGTGAGTGGATAGCGAAAATCAATGCTGATTTGTCTTCTTATTGGAAGAAAATGGTAAATAAAAAATTTTTAAAAGTAAATGTAAGTACGAGGCCGTCGTGGCGCAGCGGCACAAGGTTGTGACTGTAACGCGGTGGTTGTGGGTTCGATCCCCACACGAAGAAGTGAATAAATATTTATTTACGTCTATATTTCTATTTCTTCGCTCTGATATCTAATCAATGCCTCCAGAATTCGGCAAAAAATGGGGAACGGAGTGTCTTAATACTGATACAACATAAAAAATATAAAGCCAGTATAGAAGTAGTAGTAGTAATCTATAGGCATATTAAGCAAATAAAACTTTAGCTCTTTTGAAGAGTAGGTCAAGATATTTTTTTGCTTTCTAAGAACTTACTAAATCGATTTGACAATCTCGAGTACAATCTTCAGTAATACAATTCCACCTTTTCCCGTCGTTGCTCTTATTTCAGTGTGTAACATTGTCAATAGATACACTAAAACCTTATGGCTACTCCTGAACGGATCGTAAAATTTAAAGACGCTTCGACAAGTTGACGTCGTAGATGTATTAAATCTTTCCAAATGAATTAATTCTACTAAATGATTTCATTTATATAATTGATTTTGTTTACATTATAAAGCGTTAGTTTTAGATCACAGAATATTTTTTAATATGAAGCAGATGACGGTAAAAAAGATAAATATTTTTTGGAACAAGTAGAAATAAAAGTCACAGACCTTTCTTAGAAAAAATCTTGTATATTAATTTCAATCAGTTATGAATCGAAATAAACTGAAAAACAATCCTTGTATTTATTTGAAATTTTATCGAAGTACAATTAAAACAATTAGCTTCTTTTATTAAATTAAAACAAGTCACTCCCAGCTTACAATGATCCATTCTTATATATATTTCCTTGGATATCTCAAAATTTGGAAATTTATTCGAGCGTTGATTGACTAAGAAAGTTCGGCCACAAACCGCTAAAATATCTGGATCCTAATAATATATTTGAAATGTAGACTTTGATATTCTTCTGCAAACAGTGTCTTTACGTTAATAAAATCTCTTAACTAATAACAAATGGATGTTAAATTTAACAGAAATTGGAGTTGTTAAACTCTAGTTCAGAAATTGAGGAGAACTAATCGATATAAAATTTTCATCACATATTATTACGATAATTTTCACAACATTCGGCCTGACGCTGCTTGCACCCCTCTTGATCAGTTCGCCAATCCACGTTGTAGAGGGCCTACGCCCTACGCCCGATTAAGGGTAGCCTTAACTTATATATTACAACTAGGTAAATATATTTTATGAATAAATATTTATCTATCTGATAATATCGATAAAACTTTGGATAGCTTAGTTGGCCTCTCAAATAAAAAGTTTTTCGTAATGAAGACATACATACCATATTAATAAACCAGTTATTTATGTTATTTAACAAAATAATATTTGCTATTGCATATAATCAATCAGAAAAACTTCAGACATTCAATCTTATTCGAATTTTCCGACAAAAACCATCATCAGCAACGACCCAATCAGCTCTTCTCAAATCAACGTGTTACGTGAAAGTGAAGTTAAAATTAAATAAAGTATCGTCTGCTCAACAGTAATTGCATTTAATAATTAACACGAGCAAGTGAGTCAAGCGATCACGTAGCGTTTCAGGCTACAAATCACTATGGCTGGACGTCCTAAGTTATAGGAAGAAGCGGTTTGTTTATAAAGCGGAGTATGGGCAGAACAAATCTTAGTGATACGTCACTCTATTTTTCACTATCGTACCATTAAGAACCATAGCTTACCAACTGTCAAAGAGACGTTTCATCAAAGTAAAATGTATTAGAGTTATTCGAGATAAAGACTAAAAGTTTTCTTAAATACAAAACATTTCTCATTGACGTTTCGATATAATATCAGCGACACAGCATCTTACTATATCACTGCGAGCGTGGATTTGATTTTGATTTGGGAAAATGAGATAATTTAATTATCTCGTGCTGGTTTTAAATAATATGGTATAAAACTTGTAATAATTTCTGTTAATAATTATTTAAATTAAGTATCTATAATATGCCGTTGCACGAGGCCGTCGTGGCACAGCGGCACAAAGGTGTGACTGTAACGCGACGGTTGTGGGTGCGATTTTCACTCGAGGAAGTGAAATATTTATTTAAGTTTATATTTCCATTTCTTCGCTCTGGTGTCGAGGCAAAGCTCAGCGTTGAGTTCTGCCACTCAACACGCAATGCTTCCAGAATTTGGCAAAAACGTGGGGAGTGGGGTATTTATTTTGTATTTTTGTCTATAACATACTCTATTTTAATGTGTGAATAATAGATTTTTTTAGATTTGATAATATCGAATATATCATTTTTAGATTGAAAATATCATTTTCTACCATAACTTGTTTTACATCCGCTTTCCGCTCAAACTTATGAATTAAACCAAGTGTTGAAACAAAATCCTGTTCCCATACATCAACCGTTCAGACACATTGGCCATTTTAATGAATTGCTGGCAACTTGTCCCGTTGTTACAGGAATCTACTGTGATTTAAACAGGAATAATATAACCGACGTGTGTACTGACATTTGCCGTAGCAGCCGATATATTCAACCATTCCCCACGATCTATATTCGGTAGAGTCTACACAGTTTTGTCAGGCTTATCGGTTAGATTGTTAGTGTAGTACTTTTTTTTTTGGCCTTCGCCGCAGTTGGATAAAAAATATAAATTAATGTGGAGCTTATAATCTAAATAGAAAAAGAATCTCTGTCAGTTGACACATGAGATTAATATAATTAAAGAAACGAAAGTTCCTCAATTTAATTTAACATAAGAAAATATACTGATTTAGAACATTTTTTCTAAGTGTGGAATAACAGTTTAAAATGTTAAATATAAAATAGCCATGGTAACAGTCACGGTGCACAGCGCTTAACTGTAAACGTGATAGTTATATGTATGTATGTATTATTATTTATTACATCATAGCTCCAGAACCGCAAAACCACGAAAATTGGGCATAAACTAAAAAATCGGATGTGTCCAGATACAAGCTAAAAGAAATAAACTATATAGTATTAAAAAAAAAAGTCTATACATAGAAGGATGTGTTCCAAATACACCACCTCAAATATATCCTCCTATTTCCTGTGATATATGTTTTGTAGTTTCTATTCAACCCTCTCAAATATATTGACCTTTCTATTGTCAAACTTTGCTTTTAAGCAATTTGATTGGTAAATTCGAAGTTATTGATTTCGATGTTAAGTTAAGGAAAACGTGTAGTTTCTGGATATCGATTTATTTCATTCATGCTAATTCCAATGATGTTCAGGTTGGTTTGTACAACGCAGACAGACAACATTAATTTGCATTCTATTACTAATGATTCGTGGTTAATTATTTATTCTAAACGATTATATTAATAAAAATATTTAAAGTACAATCACACATTTTACTATTATGTTATAAATATCATATCGAATAATAAATCAAGAAAAAATCTGCTTTCAGTAGGGTAAGCAGAGGAAACCTAGTGTTGAGAAATTAAATTCTGCACTTTTCGTCGAATTTTGAAGGCATTACGTGCTGATTGGCGGAAATCAACGCCGCGCTTGGACTTCGATACCAACGCGAAGAAATAGAAATATTAATTTAAATAAATCTTTCATTTGTTCGACTTAAGATCGAACCCACAACCAGTCGCATTTACAGTCACACTTTGTGCCCATGCGCCACCACCGACCTCAATGAGTAGCAGGATGGTAATTATTAAGGGACTTCATAAACTACTGCACTGACTTTGTTGACTTGGACTGTTTTCGAAATTATGATTTATCACATTTAAATAAAAGAGTATAATCTCTATAAAGAGTAAAATCAAAATAGGTAGTCTCGATATTACTTTCGTCGTAATATCGAGAGTACCTTTTTTGATTTGAATTTGTGGACAATAAAATATGCATACTCGTATTATGTACAAATCATCCATCTACGAAATTTGACACTCGAGCCTCCTTAACAGATCAACATATTCAATTTATTCTAATTATCAAGCTTAAAACCTTTTCTGTTTCACGCTGTATCTCTCATACAGCAGGGTAGGCAGATGGAATCGAGAATCAATCAAAAATTTTTTTAAGACATTACGCGTTGAGCGGCGGAACTCAACGCCGTGCTTTGTTTTCGCACCAGAGCCACGAAATTAAAAAAATCACCATTCTTAAATATAAAATAATAAAATAGAAATTTCCACCAAGGTTTCCTATTCTCCACAAATATTTCATTTCACCAACAAATCTATACTATGATTTATTTTCACCAAAGTAAAGTAAATGGGGAAAATTGATTAGATTAAGCTTTAGCTGGAGACAATTAAGTAAGCCACATGGAAATGCCGATATTCTCCTTGACTGACTCTCAGCGTTTGGTAAATGTGACAACACAATTTACTAAACTATTTTTGTTCTAAAAATGTATTTATTATACTCGTACATGGTTACATTGCTGCCTTAGCAATGAAATTGAGATAAATTAGAAACTACGTATGATAATCATACTCTGTATGATTTAATTCAACAAAATCACATAAAAACAGTTCACTGAGGATTTTTTAAAATCAGTTAACACTAGAAATTTCTGGATTGACTATAACTAATGACCATTTACAAGCACATATGTCCCCTACATACATACGTAGTGGTATAAGCGACCTCAATCAGTGAAAGCAATTTCTCATTCTGAGTGCGTGTCTCTGTGCGCGACAGTCTGTACGACTAATGGTTTTCGATTCTGTTTACGTTTTTGTATTGTGTTTGTAAATAGGGTTTTATATAATGGTAAATAATTGAACGGCTTGGTAATTTGAGGCGTTGCTGCTCCAACTGGAATCACGTTGGATGTGGGTTCTATTCACAAGACGACAAAAGAAAATAATATTCGCCAATTTTGGAACTATTTTAATATTGACCTAACAATGTATTTTTTCAAACAAATATAGTTTTTGTTTTTGTAATTATTTAATTAATTTTACATTTAGGGACAGGTTAAGGACTGTAAGCTCTTTGCTTGTGGGTTCCATCTCCCCTTGAGAAAATCATTTTGCATTGAGTACTTTTCATTAGAACAGGCGTTATCTGGATAATTCGGTGGAAGGTGGGGAGCAGAGTGTCTTAAAACCAGGATCCCTCTGGAACGCTAGAAACGATACGAAACTGAATAAAAAATAATTATGTTTATCTGCAAAAAGCCCGTAATGGCACAGCGGCACAAGGGTGAGACAGAATTCGGCAGAAAGTGGAGAACGGAGAGTCTTAACACTAGGTTCCCTCTGCCTATCCTGCTGTGTGCGGGATACAGCGTGATTATAATCGACCTGAAAATTAAATTTATATTTATTGTGATTCTGTTTGTATGTATTAATTTACACTTACGTACACAATCATATTAAATTATTATATTTGTTTCACACAAGCCTATCATATAACGTTCTGCCCTTGTATTGATTGGTATAATAATTTCTGCTAGATATGTGATTATATATACTCGTAGGAAACTATAGATGAATCTTGTGTAATTTTAGTATAATATTCCGTTATATTACGTTGTTTAGGTCGCCGTGATCGCAGTCGCTCTTCACTTGACTGTAAAAGCGACGGTTGTGAATTCGATTTCCACTCAGGGGAATTAATTATTTTAATAATTTTAAAACATATATTATAATACACAAATAGAGATCGAACCCACAAATATCTTGTAAATAGTCAAATCTGTAAACTGATCCACTGCGCTTTATTCTTCTTTATCTTTCATTTCTTTGAGCGGGAGCGAACCCATAACCTGTCGCGTTTACAATCGTACTTAACGCCACTGCGCCACGACTGGCCTCTTCAAATGCTAATAATACATGTAATAATAATACATATCTTTCAGTTCTGTACTATATTCAACGGAAATGAAATGGACAATAGCCTGAAAATTATAACGGAGTCTGCACCAAATTGGGAGAGGACACCGACAGACGTATGAAATACGAATGCGGACGAATAGTATGCAGGACCTTTGTACGTGAGCGACCTCGTTGTGCAAGCTTATTGTGGATGTGTAGTTAATACGTATAATATATCAAGTCTTTATGTGCATTATATTATATTTTGTAACATATTTTGGAAATAAATATATTTCTTAAGAAACGTATAAAAAAATTGACGCACAGGAATTGGGACCTGCGCCTCTTGGAAACCATCCAAACCTTATTAGCATCTCTATGAGAAGATTTTTACATTATATGTTTTCTAAGAAAGCACATTGTAATCTTTAATGAGAAAAAGTAATCTTTTCAAAATAATATGCTATATAGCGAACGCTTTGCATTGACTTTTTACACTTAGATTCCCTCTTCCTACCATGAAATGGCTATAACCCATTACTTCAAAATCGTACAAAATCACTAAGAGGCCAGTCGTGGCGCAGGGGCACAAACGTGTGACAGTAAATGTGATAGGTTATAGGTTCGATATATGCCCATCGAGGAAATGGAATATTTAATATTTTCGTTTCTTCGCTCTGGTATCGAGGCAAAAGCGCGGCGTTTATTTCCGTTTTGGTAGCAATTGGAGAGCAGTGTCATAACACTAAGCTCCATCTACCTACCTATACAGCGTGAATGTAAAAAACCTTTAATATTGAAATCAAAATATGTCAATATGATAATACCAGTAACATGTATGATATTATAGCTGAACCGTCGTATCAACAGGTCAATGGCGAGTGAAGCGAGCGACGCACCGAAGCGTGACGGGCGTGGGTGAGCTGACTAAGCGAATGTATGAACACTATTTTATGGGGCATTTGTGTTATGTTACGTGAGGTTCTTTTATTTTATTTTTTATTAGTGAAGTAGGTATTAAAGGTATTAATTTCCCGCTCATAGCCCGCTTATGTATCAGGTCAGAACTGTCGTGGCGCAGCGGCACAAGGGTGTGACTGTAACGCGACGGTTGTGAGTACGATCCCCACTCGAGGAAGTGAAAAAATATTTACTTACGTTTAGATTTCCATTTCTGCGCTCTGGTGTCGAGGCAAAGCACGGCGTTGAGTTCTTCCACTCCACGCGCAATGCCTCTAGAATTTGTCAGAAAGTGGGAAGCGGAGTGTCTTAACACTAGGTTCCCTCTGCCTACCCTTCTGTGTGCGGGATACAGCGTGAAGCTGATTTTTTTTGTGTATCAGATAGGTCCGAATTGCGCTACAATTTCCTGAATTACATTTTCATCATAGTGTTGGATTTAAAACGAAGTAATCCGTTATATAATAGCGCTTTCTTAAGAAAGAATTCCAGTACAAGACGCCTCAATTTGCAGCTATCCTTCTGCACCTGGAAATTTAATAAGAAACATAATTTCATATTTCGCTCTAATTTGATTTCTTTCATTTTTTTGTATGAATTATGTTTAGATTTTTCATAAATGAAAACGAATTTTGTAATACATTTTTTTGCTTAATAAACATTCTGGATATATTTTTGACGACGCTTTTATAAGTCGATCGTGGCGGTATTAAATATTGAATATTTTTATAAATAGAATGTTTAAGCAATAGGTTACCCGGTTCTCTCTACCTATCCTGCTATGTGCGACAGCATGTAGCTGAAAAAAAAATTTTTACTTGCATAGCATTTACATAATATTCTCCACTTATCATCTAGTATTTCGAGACCATGCGTGTTAACATGGAACTCAACGCCGCGTTGTCTATCATACTATAGAAGTGATAATATAGTAATTCCTTCAAGTGGAATTCGAAACCACGATCATCGCGTTTATACTCAAAGTTTACCATACAAATTTCATACAATTACATTGTATTATACATACAAAGCCTTTCATTCCCTAATCCCCTTCGCTTTCTGTCAATCCTTCTAAGAGCTAATTTCGTTTCTCAAAAGAGTTAATTCATTTATCAGTGAGTGCAGGTGCACCACCCTTAATTTAGATGTTCATATTAAAAAAATCGTAGAATTAATCAATAGTGTTGTTGAAAAATCCATGAATTTGAATTTAATTCATAAAGTGTTTGAACAAATGTATACTGCCGGCCAAAAGTTTCAGAACACCTACGTCAATGAAGGAAAATGAAATAAAACTCAAATTTAAAACTAAGAGGTTCAATTATTCATAAAAATATATATTGACTAATACACATGTATCAAGAAGAAAACAAAAAAATAAAGAAATATCAATAATTTACATTAAAAGTACCTTTCATATTTCAAAAAGATTTTTCGTCAAAAAACCCTCCCTTGCTTTTGATTACTTTTTTTACTAATCTCGGCATAGGAGCAATCAATTTGTCGATTGTGTCTTGAGAAATATTGTTCCAGCTTTCTTGTAAAGCCTTCCACGTGTCTTCTTGAGAGGAGGGACAACAATTGCGCATATTTCTATCTAGCTCGTCCCACAAAAGCTCAATTGGATTAAAATCCGGGCTCTGAGGTGGCCACACCATGTTTTTTAATACTCCTTCTGTTTCTTTTCGATCCAAATAACCCCTGCACAATTTCGAGCTATGCTTTGGGTTATTATCTTGTTGAAAATAAAAACCATTTCCAATTAATCGTATACCAGATGGAACGGCATTTTCATGTTATACTGCTCCTTTTTCATAATACCTTGGACTCGTACCAAACCTCCATGGTTCCATGGCTTGAGAAGCATCCCCAGACCATAATGGAACCGCCACCATGCTTCACTGTTGGCACCACACAGTCTGACATCATCTTTTCCTCGGCGCTACGTCGAACAAAAATCCGTCGTTTGGATCCAAATACTTCAAATATGGATTCATCTGTCCAAAGAACATTCAAATTACCTCTAAATCATAAATAATTTTGAAGTATTTTGTTGGTAATAAAGATTTTTACAAGTGGTCCTAAAGTTTTGGCCGGCAGTGTATGTAAGATAAATAAAGTTAGACATTTATTTATGTGTTTCATACTATATTAAAATTATCTAACAACTTTAGTCGTCCGAATGTGAAACGATGGTTGTGGGTTCAATTCCCACTCGTAAGGGAATGTTTTTATTAATAATTATTTTCATTGCTTTGATAAAACATAGTACGGCGATAAGTTCCGTCAATCAACATACAATCTTGGATTAAGACGAAAAACGAAGTGTCTTGTTACAAAATTTTTTTACGTAAAAGGTAAATATTTTTTTTGCTCTGGTTTCGAGACAAATCGAGGCGTTGAGCCGCCACTTAACACGCAATGCTTTTAGATTTTTTTGGAAAGTGGAGAAAAGAGTGTCTTTATATGTTTTTTACATCTTTTTTTGTTACGTAAAATGTCAAACGGGACCGTCTGTCTAACTGCCAAAAACACGTTATAGTTGAATAGTTAAAATATTACAAATGATATATTTTTGTGTTCGCTAAAACAATAAATGGTAAAAAAATGTCCAAGGGATCTTCCATGAAATGAAATAGTCATGATTTTTTACTGTTTTTATTGATAATATTTCGGAACCATCCGTACGCGAATCCGTCTGGCACTTGGCCAATGTTTATTTAAGTAAATAAGAGCTTATTTCGCTGATAAAAAAACGAAACTGATAAAGAAACATCTGAATAAATCTAAATAAGCTTTATCAATTACCGCTATAATATGACAGACAGACGAAAAAAAGATGGGAAGAGACTGTTAGTATAAACCATGAAATTTAAAAATAAAAACTGAAGATTTTAATCCATTCAAAGGATGAAAGTCGTGCCAATGAGCCGCACTGAGCTTTCTTATATTTTTTTTCTACACGCTTTATTCCGTATAAAGTGTGGTATGCAGAGGGAATTTAGTGTTAAAACGTTTCGTTTTACACTTTTCGCCAAATTTTCGAGCCATAGCGTATTTTTACAGTGTGAAATTTAAAAAAACATTAAACATCTATATATATAACAAAACAGTAAAAATTTTTCTCAGTACATTTAATTTTTTTGACTGAAATAGATAGAGGGTCACTTAAAAAGAATAATAGTAATATCAAATATATATTTTTTAATTTCTTGTCTGTCTGTCTTTCTGTGTGTATGGTCACGCACATCTCTGAAAATATTAAACTGATTTATTTCAAACTTTCACCAATTGCTTTGCTTACTTAACTTAACATCTTTAGTTTGTTTCATCAAAATCGGTTTATTAAGAAAAAAGTTATCAGCATTAGAATGACCTCAAGACATGAGTTTGCCTGCAAATAAAAAGCAATCCATATCTATACTTATACATATAATAAATCTGTATTTGTGTATGATAAATCTGTTTTTTTAACTGACTTTCAAAACAAGGAGGAGGTTCATAATTAAATATTTTCGATGCGATACATATTCGATTTAGTAATCATTTTAAATTCGATTTCGATATTGGATTATCCGATTCGATTTGGGTATTTTTTATAATATGCAATCAATACAGTTATTTTGCAAAGAATATTATAAATCCTTACCCAAGTCAATAATTTAACATTTAAGGCTGTATCCGAACGAGTAAATTAAATTAGTCATTGACATGTTGATGTCCACACGTTATGACTGTCAGTCTATTCTGTTTATTAAATGTTTATTATGATCATGTAGTTCAAGCGGGCGAAGCCGCAGGCAGGCCGCTAGTCATCAATATATCTATCTACACACACGTACATACACAAATATATAATTTGTGTATATTTATGTGTGTACATCAACATACCTACACACACACACACACACATTTATCTTATTTTTTATCATTTTGGAAGTTTCAGTTTCTGTATTAAGTTAAATCTTTTTTCAGAAGAAAATCCTATTAATTATAAATTTTAAAAGCTTTTCTACATTAAATAACCACTTGTCTTTCAGTAAAGTAGGTCATACTTAAGATATATTTCATACCTTAATAGCAAATAATAATACACTATTCACGTCGCGGCGCTCCGCCGCCGCGTACACCCTTAAATAAAATATACGCTCAAGAGGACAACTTAAAATATTTAATATCTATTTCTTCTTATTTTGTTTTTCAAGACCAAAGGTGTTTGTTGTGGTTCTGGTGCACAAGCGTGCGACTGTAAGCGCGACAGGTTGTAAGTTCGATTCCCTATCTTGGATAGGAAATTTAATTAAGGATATGAAACATTTATTATTTTAATTTCTTCGGTTTGATAAAGAGGCAAAACGCATGTGTTGCGCCATTCAACTGTTCCAAGGCAGAGTGACATATTAAACCTAGTGTTAACACACCTTCTTTCTTTACTTGCCAATAAATTATCTAATACGTTATTTCGCTGTGATGGAAAAATAATAGTTACAATAGTTTATTGATTCGAGTGGGCATCGAATCTATAACCTGATGGTTATAGATCTCGCTTACAATCGAACACTGATGTTTGGCTGAAAAAAACTTGTATTATGACAAAAAAAACTGTTTAAACGAATCTCAATCTATAAGGTAATGACTGAAACAGACACAGATAATACATATTTTTCTAATAAAAAATCTGTACCGTATTCTTAAAGTTCTCGAAAGTAAATCGATTTAGAGGCTCGATGTTTACTTTTTTTGACCTTTTTGTGATAGAACGCGTGTTATGCAAGTTTTTGTGAAGGATCGTCGGATTTTATTAGTAAATATTTGATGAAACGAAAGGGAATCGACTTATGAAATTTGTCGTATCCACTGATCTTATGATTTATATACAATATGTATGTACTTATATATGAAATATTGAAGCGGGTACTCTGTTAGATGACAATATGAAAGGTTATATAATTTTAAAACTAGAGAAAAAATTTAATAATTCTTTATTTTAGTTCCCGCTACACTGTATTTGCATTGACTTAACGCCCATTTCCGTTATGCTTCCATTTAACACACATTGTGCGTAATTATTAAAAAAAAATGTTTTAGTATTAATATTAAACTATAATTCAGTGAGGAACCTATTATAGATTCATGGTGTTGCTGCAGGGCCTGTCATATTGAAGAGTATGGAGCCCAAAATAATCTGTCTGAAATTGCCACCCAAGCGTAAGCTTAAAGAACCCGTTCTAATAGAGCTCCAAACAGTGGAGGCATATATTGATATATTACTATTCTCCCTTCTCAACCAAATTCGTTCGAAGTCCAAAAGTACAGGCTAAGAAGCCTACAGGATAAGATATTAGCCTGAATCCTACAGCATAACAATTAAATCTGAACCTATTTCTGGTCAGTTCGTTTATAACTTAGAAATATTTATTGACGTATAATCTTATCGAGATGATATCGGTCGTAACGTATAATCATATCGGTCTGATATAACTATAACTTCTAACTACTAGTTTTACGCATTTTAAATTTATCAAAAAATCAAAATTAAATCAGCTTCACGCTGTATCCCGCACACAGCAGGGGAACCCACAACCAGTCGGCTTTACAGTCACACCTTGTGCCCCTGCGCCACGACTGGCCTAAGTCTGGCATAGTGTTTATAATCATACTCTGTGACTTTTAACATTTCAATCCTAACCATAATTGTATAATGATGTCATAGTTTAAAGTTTAATTTGCAGTGACTATCTAATTTGAACATACGTGGAATTGAAGTCACACCACTTGGATTAAGTCGAAACGCTTAAACTTATTAAGCTATACGTTAGCATTCTGTCAAATAGAACTTTCTTTAGGAATTTCATAACCTTTGCTGAAAGCAGAAGGCAGGCATGATTTATTTAGAGATCCAATTAATTTCGATAGTTTCGTTTAATTATTTTCAATATTTTAAAAAAGGACAGTCGTGGTGCCGGGGTACAAGGATGCAACTGTAAGCGCGACAGATTGTGGGTTCGATGATCCACTCGGGGAATGAAACGTGAAGTGATGTACGGAGGTTTGTTAATAGAAAGGAAGTATCTTGGTTCTGCGATTCAGTACGCATTGTTCTAGAAATCTGGTGTTTAATTCTTCATCCCACTCTGCTATTCATGACAAACAAAAGAAGTAATTTCTAAGAACGAAAATAAAATAAAGAGAACCAAATATGATTTCCTTTAAATTTACTTCAAAATATTTCGTTCGTGGTGTCTTTGAATATATTACCAAGTTCTGACTTCTCTCGCATTAAACTTTTATAGCAGTCTGTAGTTCAGCATCTTGTACAATAGAATAGCTATTTTCAATTCATGAGGGTCAAAGTCAAACAAATATACCCTTTCCAGGAAAATCGTCTTAACATTGAAAATGTTTTCTTTCTACGCTGTATGTAGCAGAGTAAACAGGTAAAACCTAGAGATAAAACACTCCGTCCCATATATGATATCCTTCCTCATAAAATTCTCCATCCTCTTCATGTTCAATGTTTGTGTTATATATTTTGTATGTAAAAATATTAATTTATAAGCGAATCTTTTTAATTTTTATTAAATCTTTGTGGTTGTTTTGCCTATTACGTTTATGTTGTATATATTAATTTTAATTTTTTAGTCAAGATAATTTTTGTATTTCGATTTCTTTTTCAGACGCATTCTCCTATTTTATATTATTATATTTTTACCAAACGCGTTGTATATGGAACACATAAAAGAGATCTCCATGTGTACTAAATACAACGTGATATTGGCGAAGATCAGTGGTCAACGTTCGGAAAACCATAATCAAACAACAGATACTTCTTTACTGCTGGCTTCACGATTTCCAGATACTGAATGTAGGAACTCAACGCCGCGCTTTAGAAATTATGAACTCAGTGAAGAAACGAAAAAATAACTCCCTCAATTAGAAACAGAACCTACATTCAGCTCATTCAAAATGAGATACTAAGCCACTATGGTTACATCTAAACCTTGTATATACATATTATTAACATAAATACGTTTGTATTTGAAATAAAGCAAATTTATGTTTTAAAAGCGGCCGCCCTTGATCTTTGTTCTACTCGTATATACATTTTTAATTACTATTTGACCCATATATGGCTCGCAACAAACAACTCGCAGCGACAAAGTATTCTTTCAGTTGATTTTAGTTTATATTATAATATTATTTTCTATTTCTGCGTTCAACAAAATTATGTAAGGATTAAGAAGGATGTAGATTTATAATTTTATCATTTAAAAAATTATACACAAAACTTTTGGTGTTGGAGACTGCAGCAAAAAAAAAAGGTATTTTATCCCTAGTAATTTCAAAGCTACTGATGTTTATATGTTCTTAGGCATATAGTGTAAGCAATTATACATATATAATACGATAAGATAATACGAAAGGCTTATTCTAGCTACATTTATGAACAAATATCACGCCAGACCCAGTGTTTACCAATTTTATTCAAGAATCCAATTTTTCCAAAACATAGATATTGAGCTCCCCTATCCATAGGCCACCGTTGATCCGTCGATCGAGTTACACTCTGTATAAATCAAAAGACAAAAGCCTAAATATTGTTAGTGTATTAAGGGGTTCTTGCCATACATAACATGTTTGTTCATTCACAAACTTTTATGATTAACTAACTTTGAATTCTGTGGGTGATACGCAAGAGAATAATAACAAACTATGTTTTATACAAGGATTCGCTTACTTATAATATAATTATATACTTCATTGGGCCAGTCATGATACAGGATCACAAGAGTGTGACTGTAAGCACGACCGTTTGTGGGTTCGATTCCCACTTGAGGAAATTAAATATTTTATATTTTCATTTCTTAGCTGTAGTGTTGAGGCAAAGAATTCGGCGGACAATGGGGAGCGGAGTGTCTTAGCAGTAGGCTTCCTCTGCCTACTGCATCGGCTACCAACCAGCTGCATGCGTAATACAGAGTGAAGCTGCTAAAAAAAATTATTCACATACAGAAATTAACTAATCTTAATTGTTATTGTTTTGTTTCTTTATTAGTAAAGTCTAACAAAGCTTAGCCTGACATGAGTCCCATTAGACTTATACTATACTCAGAACATAACAATAATACAGACAAACTAATGTATTTTATTGTATAATATTTAACGTAACTCCACATCACATTCAAGGATCGCTAACTTCAAAAGTGCTATATTCTTTGATGATAATTTGCCAAAATCAAATATGTATTGTGAATCAAAACTTCACATTCACATATCCGTGTCCTGAGGGATGGTGATGTAACAACGACAATGATGGGGCTGATGAGTGAATATCAAAGTTGGTGAATTACTTCTATAGAACCTTTGTTGTAGTTAATTTTGGAGTTTATGATTGTATTGAAAAGTTGGTTGAAGTTAGATTTCCTTTTAAATCTCGATGCTGGATATAGCACGATAATCAGAGGAAATTTGGAAATCTTGTGTAAAGACACTCCGTTTCCATTAAGACTCTTCAATTTCACATTTTCCGCCAAATTCTGTAGCCTTCTGAAGCCTTCGACAACAAAACAAAAAAAATCAATGTCAATATTTGTTTTTTCTATTTTAACTGTTTACATAAATAGTTAACTATATCTGATTATGAAATATAGTACAAAACAATGTTACGTGTTTTATAGCTATAATTTCTGTATCAGATTCTGTTTATATAGCTAACAGTCATGAACGATTGGAATAACGTTTTGTATGATAAAATCAATATAGGTACAGTAGTCAATATAATAATATATACATATATTTATCACAAAGGCAGATCTGATTTTTATTTAACCTAGTTAACTAGGTTCGTACACTCTGTTCTCTATATTCCGCCCCAATTTTAAGCCATTGCGTATAGAGTTGCGAAACACTACACCACGTTTTTTCTATCTGATCAAGGAAATGAAAATCATTTTAATATAATCATTCCCCTGTAAGAGAACTGAACCTAAAATCGTCTCGTTTGTTTTTAGACTGTGCCTTGGCGCCATGAAATATATACCAACAAATTAATTAAATAATTTTCGAGTAATTCAATCTAAAGCTCGATTATTTATTCAAATTTATTCAAAAGTTATGATGTCTAGTCTAAATTTAATTGTAGAACAACACCTTGCGATGACTTTAAACATTCAATGTAGTTTAGAAGTGACCTCTGTTAATAGCTTATGAAAATTTTGTTTGAAATTAATATTTTTTAACAGATGTTGTATTTGGACGACAGAGTAAAAAAAATGCCCACTTGCAAATATATAAAGTTTAGTTACAAAGATTCGCGTAGACATTACTCAATCGATGAATCTTTCAGTTGAGTGATGCCGATTTCATTTCGGGATCAAATATGATTTACATTCAAGTTGTTTATATCTCTTTTGTTTACTATTTAAGTATTTTATGTAATAAAAACTACGGTTTTATTTATAAGTATCGGGTCGTGTTTTGAGTTATTTGGAGATTTTATAATGGGCCGGCCACGTCTCCAGAGGTACCGACGGTCGATTGAGCTAATACCTGCTAGATGAAGACCGCGCTTAAGCAAGCGTAGTGTAGGACGCCCTGCAGTACAATGGACAGACGATTTAAAGAAGGTGGCATCGGATGGATGCAAGAAGCCCAAGACCGGGATAGTTGGAGCTTGATGAGGGAGGCTTACCGTTCAGCAGTGGATTAAAAAGACCGAAAAAAATTTAAAGACACTCCGTTCCCAATAAGCTACTTCCCAAATTTCAAATTCCGAATTCTGGAAGCAATGCTTATTAAGTGGCAGCAATTGATGCCGATCTTTACCAAAAACGAGAAAAAAAAGATATTAAATATTTCATTTTGTCCAGTAGGAATAGAATCCACTATCTGTCGCGCTTACAATCACGCACTTGTGTCCCAGCGCCACGACTGGCCTCGACTGGACTTTAATTTAAAATTTGAAATATTATGAAACATAACAATTTAAAATATTACGTGCAGACATCAAATCCACTAAGTATTCTATCAACCTAACAAACGATCCAAACTACATAATTTATAAGCGCTTTTAGTGATTTAACAGCGGATCAATCCAAATATTAATTAACAAAGATAATTATCCTGCTCTAATATTACTTACATATTTGTATGTGTATGTGGAAATTTATGCATGGGTTTTAGCAAAAGGAGTTGAACCATCAAATTATGATGATATTTAACCTTAGGACTTAAACCTAGTGCTAGCGTGACCTAGATTCTTTAGGCTATATCGTATTACGTCATATGCCACTTCCTTAAGCTTCCTTTGACCAGTAATGTTTGAATAATTAAGATTAATGGTTTTGGATTAGTGCTTATTCTTCAGCAGTTGACGTTTATGTGCGAAGAAATAAAGATAATAATTAATTTTAAGATATATATTTGAGATATTTTCTCCTGCTTCAGTTAAATGAATCGTTGTGTCACGACATATGTAGGTGTATATCCTTATTTTGCACACTCATTACGCACATTGTAGTTTTTGTCTTGTTACGAGAACTATTAAAAATAATTAATTCCCCCAAGTTAAAATCGAACCCACAATCGTCACGTTTATAACACTCTTATTTTGCTCCACGGCGGCCTTAATCAAATTCAAATTTCAAAATATTCTTTATTCAAATAGACTGTGTAAGCACTTTTGAATCGTCGAGTGAACAGACAAAAAGTTACCACCGGTTCGGAAGGCAGTTCTGCTGAGAAGAGCCGACAAGAAACTCAACAGTTGCTCTTTTCAAAGTCAAGGGTATAATTAATTATGACATTAGCTGGCAGCTTTCCTGCATGACATCCAACATACAATAATTCCATGCATATTTATCCTCTAAATATTCTTGAACAGTGTAATAGGCTTTACATATTAGTTTTTTTTTTACATTTAATTTAAATTTTGGCAGTGGCAAATTTAGAATACACTGTGGAATTTTATTATATACACGTAACTTTATGGAGGCAAAAATTTGGCGTAAAAAGCTTATCTTTATTTCTCGTTCCTATCATATGTCTATCACTATTTTTACTGTGACACTGTATATTTTGTCGGACAAACAGAATATTGTAATATAGAAATTGTGAAGCAATTGTGATAATGCCATTAATTACATTAATTCTGTAAATTATACAGGAAAGAGAATTTGATGACAAATGTGTGGCG
>DWGR01000438.1:0-22883 GCA_018247715.1 Heliconius burneyi | reverse complement strand
TTACGTGTTTTTAGAAAGGGTGAAGCTTTTATACCTTTCCTTTCTACTATTCGTTCTGTAGTTGAACGCAGCGGTCTGAATACCGGACTGTGAAATATTTCTTTTCGATTTATGAGTTACATTTTTTCCAACATATATATGTTATTTGGGTTTTAGCTTTGTGAATTTATTAATCCCGCACATAGCAGGGTAGGCAGAGAGAATCTAGTGTTAAGACACTTTGTTCTTCACTTTCTGCCGAATTCTGGAGGCATTGCGTGTTAATTGGCAGAACCCAACGCCGCACTATGCCTCGACACCAGAGCGAAGAAATGGAAATATAGACGTAAATAAATATTTCACTTCTTCGAGTGGGGATCGAACCCACAACTGTCGCATTACAGTCACACCCTTGTGCCGTTGCGCCATGATGGTTTTATTATTTATATAACTCTTTTGTTAAAGCCTAAAGCTACCGTAATATTGTGTTGAGTTCAGATTCAGTTTCAGAGTCCTCCATGTCGCTCGCGAGTAGGTAAACAGCTGATGTCGCGGACAGATAATGAAATTTATGCTTAGCGGTTGCCATCCAATAACAGGCCGTCATTTCAAATTTACGACGGTTGCGGCGTACGCTGTACGCTCAACGACGCGCGGCGTACACCGGACCAGTCCATCACTATTTATTACTTTCGTTCCATCGATACCTTGCACATCGCCTCGGCTGGGAATCGATTACCAAACGATATTTATTGGCTCTATATCGCTTATTTATTGACTATCTCGCACCTTCGCTTTTCGTAGACGTTCGTGGAAAATTTTAGAGAAAACACGTTGTTTGCAGGTAAGCAAATTGAATTTTGACGAAACTTTATTATGTCCTCGTGTGAGGGTGTCGCGTGTAGAGGAAATAAATAGAAATTGTAAGTGTATGATCATAAATATATCACAGATCAATATATAGAATGGACGATGTGTAAAACTTATCCAGATAAAATATTATTGAGGCAGTCCTGGCGCAGCGGCACAAAAGCGTGACTGTAATGCGACGGTTTTGGGTTTGATCCGCACTCGAAGAAGGGAATATTTATTTACGTTTATATTTACATTTCTTCGCTCTGGTATTGAGGCATAGCCCGGCGTTGAGTTCTGTTATTCAATGCCTCCAAAATTCGGGAGAAAGTGGGGAACGAAGTGTCTTAACACTAGGTTCCCTTTGGCTACCCTGCTGTGCGCGGGATACAGCGTGAAACTGATTTGTTTTTTAATAAAATATTACTATAACGGTACATCTCGAAAGAACCAGCTGTAGCGTGAGTACAGTCGTAACGGAAGAACACAAGCGTGTGACTATAAACGCGACTGATTGTGGGTCCGATTCCACTTGAGGAAATCTTATCGTTAATATTTTCATTTTTTCGCTCTAGTATCGGGGCAAGGCACAGTATTAAGTTACGCTACTCAACACGCATTGTTCGAGAGTTTGACGAAAAAAACTCCAAAAAAAAACAGAACTATTATAAAATCACAATATTGTCCAACTATCTGTATACTTGTGTCTTTGAACGACTTATCCACACCATATTTGTTAAAAATGTGTGGGGATGTCAAGCTTATTTAAATAAAACCTGGATAAATTAAATATACTTAAAGATCTATAGCCTTTCAGAACAGAGAGCAAAATAAAGTTCTAAGTTAACGCAATTGCAATTGAACGGTACAAACGTTTACTGTCCGATATTTTTCTAATTTTTAATTAAATTCGTTGCGTACTTAATGTTAAACTAGGATTTGAAAATCGAAAAATTGAAATTTACAGTGCAAAAAAAAGGAAAAATTTGAAATATCATTATTTATAATAAGTCACAGAAAAACAAATACAAAAACAACTTACATTTGTTGTTTATTCTATACAAGTAATACAAACGTGCTAATGATATTTGTAAATTTTTATAAGTTACAACTTATAAATCTTCCCATTGACCTAGAACAGTAAAATTAGTACGAACTCTCGGTGGGCGATTGAAACTTGCACTTAGTCGACTATTTCCTTGGAGTACATCCATATTAAAAATATTCTTTATTCAATTAGATCATTACAAGTACTTACACAAAAGTTATATTTAGATAATATATTTAAAAGATATATTAGAACATAAATGTTGTAATAAAATTGTGATATAGAATATTCTATAAAACATAAAACCTGTGGTGGGTTATATTTTCATTAAAGCCGTTATATGTTAATGATACTGTAAATAGTTTCACATAACTTTAAAAAATAAATGTCATATTTCTCGGATTCATAAGATTTTCCTCACAGAATATATACGGTATGTTACTTTAGTACCAGGAAGGAATCAGAAGAGATTATCCTGCTCATTGATGGGAAATCCATGGGCGATACTACTCGTCTCGGTTCAGTAAAATTTAGTTCTGACAAAGGAATTTATTCAGCTCGAGTTTTGTAAGGTTATTAAAAGGCTACAGGTTAGTGTGATTGTGTTCGTTAACGCCTGATCGATAAGGAGATTTTTTTTTTTCAGCTTCACGCTATATCCCTCATATAGCAGGACAGACAGGGGAAATCTAGTGTTAAGAATAAAACAGCCCTTACCTTATATTCCAACGAATCTTTGAGGCATTGTGTATTGAGAAGCGGAATTTAACGCAACGGTTTTATCATGACACCAGAGCGAAGAAATAAAGAAAATTAAAATAATGATTAAATCCTCCGAGTGGAAATCAAACCTACAAAAGTCGCGTTACAATCACATGTTTATGCCCCTGCAATACAAAGGCCTCTCAGGTATAATTCTTTGATATCATCTTTATTTAATACTTATATATTTTTTTGATTAAGATAAACACATTTAAAAAAATATATTAGTTAGACGTTTCGCATCGGCACAAAGTTCGATTCTCACTCGAAGAAATGAAATATTTAATGTCTCCATTATCTGAGTACAGAGCGATACTAAAAAAAATCTGATTCCTTGGTTGCTTTTTGTATGCCTAATACATCTCAGTACGCGCTAAAGTACTGGATTTACTTTATTTTCTCCATTAAAATCATTATGTCTATATGTACATATATTCTGATTTGCCTTTAAACGTATGTCTTTTCTAACACAAATTTAAAATTATTTATAAATTTAATAAAACACAATTAACCTCATTTTCATTAGTATCAGTTACAACATTTATTACTGTAATAAATACTTGCAATGAAAATTCAATAGATGCAAACAAACACTGTTAAAATAAATTTAAAGGAATCATCGTTTAATTTATTTATAGATTGTATCTACAAAAGCCGTTTTACACATCGATCAACTCCTGAAAAAGGAAATTGAAGTACTATATAGAGGCTGTATGTACGGCTTTATGTACGCGCTAAGTACCGCCCGAACTTTCATATTGGAATTTATTTCGCTTAAAAATAACAAAAAAGCGCTTTATTTTCAACAAAATTCGTTCGTTAAATAAACGCAATACGGTCAGATATATTAACCAGTAAAAGGTAATTCTCCATTAACGATCACTGGATTGTGCTATTCAGATATTGCGATATTTTGGACTATGTTATATTTGAGTTTTTAATTAATATACATAAATCTGATGACCATTTGTCAAATAGTTACGTTTGAAAAAACACTGTCATCCAGTCATGACGCAGGGGTACAAATTATGACTGTAAAACTGACTGGTTGTGGGTTCGATCCACACTTGAGGAGATAAAATATTAACTTAAATTTATACTTCCATTTCTTTGTTTAACCTGCTGTGTGCGTGATACACCGTGAAGCTGATAAAAAATCAATTACCTAGATACCGATTTTCTAAAAAAAACTATATTTTTTAATAATTTGATCGTTTATATAACTTCACAAAGTCAATAACAGAAAAACTAAAAATGTATTTTCTAGTAAATTTTATTAGCACAAAAAAAATTTCATTAACAATAAAGAGAACCGCCTTCAAAGCATATTTGTTTGGTCTACAAACACAATATCTAGAGGTACACCGTAATAGCCCTATTCGAATTTCATTTTATTGTCCTGTAAGCCAGTACCGTTATTAAGCTACGTTCTTATAAAAATAACGAATGAAACTACGAAATATGCTACGAAACATGCTACGAAAAATCTACGATTAAGGATTAGTATATCTAGCAAAATGTTTCGTAAAAAAAGTAATACTAATATAAAAAAGTAATATTAAGAGACAACATGCAAGAGGAGATATTTTAATATTATTAGATTATTAGATATAAATTATACCACGTTTATCAGATTTTCATTCTATGACAACAAACTTTGTATTTTGTCTTGATCGCATTAAAAGTAGTGATTATTTTCTGTGAATAAACGTCATGACAAATTATTAGGAGAATGTAGTGATGAGATCTAAATTCATTAATCTTTGCTTTTTGCAATTTGCTCTACATAATAATCTAATTCGAATTTCTATTGTGTATCTACAATATACGTTTAGTTTGGGGAATGGAGTATCTTAACACTAGGTTCCCTCTGCCTATCCTGCTGTGTGCGGGATACAGCGTGACTCTGATAAGAGAAATGATGATTATTTGTTTTTAATTATCACAGTGTAATAATAATTCAATGTTACTGTAACCACTTAAGTGTCACAACTGAGCTAGTTTGTGTAACTTTAATGCAGTTAAAACTTTTTGTTTTTCTATCGTCTTCCGCGGGAAGACTTCTAAGAAGCTACAAGTGCTTAAAAATAATTACTATGAACGAGTGTCTTAGTTTTTTTTTTTCAAATTTGTTTTAAATGTATTTTAACACATCCCTTTCTTTTTTTGTCTAAGAAACTGAAACTAATATTAGTTAACTATTTGTTTTAATAGAAACTTAAAAATATTTTGACCAAAAAACGTTTTCTAAAAAACCATTAATCATACGCAGAGCCATCAGAGCACCTAAGCGGTTTCCAGGAGACGCGGGTTCAAGTCCCGCTACGTTCAAATCTTTATACGTTTTCTTAATAAGTATATTTCTTTCCAAAGTATGGAGTAACACTTTTAAAAATATCAAACATAAAAAAAGTATAGTTAAATTTTTGTGGCTATTTTTATGTTACTTAATTGAGGCAGAGGGAAGAACGTCATCAGATTCCTCAACGACAAGTGCGGCCTCGCTCCAAACAACGGTTTTTGTTCATTCGTATGAGTTGCCTGGTTCTAGTGCTTGCATTCTTTTCATTCAAAACAAAAATAATTTTCGGTGGACGTAATTGCAGTTGAATTTTATACTTCAAATTTAAATGTTATTATTAATTTTGAAATAATAATATAGATTTCAATAAAACACAATTAACTTGACTCCTAGAAAGCAGATCATCAGTGGTACAGTACTGTAGTGAGGCCAAATGTGACGAAACTTCATTAAATTATAACTTAAATATATTTCAAGATGTAGAGCCCATGTTGGACATAAACAAAATTTGTACTGTATGATTTTTTAGGCTATATGTTCGAAATTGACATTTATAACTATTAAAATATTTTTGCGTATCTCCCAAATCTTGACTTGGCGTTTTCCACCTACACTAAAGATGCACCATGCCATTTTGAATAAAATTCACTGTGTAAGCAAAACTTCCCTTGGACCTAAAACTGTGGTATTTTTTAGACGTACAATACAAATAAAGGGAGATAAATTTCTAAAAATCTATAAGATTTTTGATATTGAAGAAAAAACATTACAATCTTCTAAATATAGTTAATTTCATATAAAGTAAGTACAAACGTCTGCAAATTTAAATTTGTCAACTTTAATTGTTATATATGTTTCCCGTTAGCATGGAATCCTTAAAATTGGTATGTTTTTTATTGCAAAATAAAAAACCCAGAAAGTATACGTATACGTGTTTTAAAAGTTAAAGTAAAAAAACTAAATTAGAATCGGCAGCATCCGAATATAGAGCCCAATATAAAGAACTGGCCAGAATTGGCTTCTAGTGCCGCTTAGATATTTTGTAACACTAGGTATACTCTTGCAGTTTTAATTAAAACCTCGCATCCCTGTACTACATTTTCCCCTGAATTGCAGAAGCCTAAGTATGTGCTTGAGCTCTAATAAAATCATGGTTGTTCTCTAAAATTCAAATTAATTAGATGTTCAAATGGGTTAATTATTTATATTTAAACATTTTAGTCTATATTATTATAGAATTAATCTCGTCATTTAATTAGCAAACTTATTAAAGCACTTTTTATTTATAAAATCAGCTTCACGCTGTATCCCGCAGCAGAATAGGCAGAGGACCTAGTGTTAAAACACTCTTTTGATTTTTCCGAGTGCGTGTTGAGTGGCGGATTTCAACGCCGGGCTTCTTGCTTTGGTACCAGAGCGAAGAAATATTCGATATTCGATTCGATAGTCCTCGAGTGAGGATCGAACCCAAAACCGTCGCGTTACAGACAATTGGCCCCTTGCGCCACATTTATTTTATCTTAGAATTAATTTAAGGTATCAAGCATTTTTTTCATTTTCATTACCTAGAGGTCATACGAATTTACTAGCATCCTGTATTAAAATATAAATCTACTATCAAATAGGATTTTTAGTGGAAATCTATCCGTTTTTTTTAAATTAATCACATTTTAGAAGTTAAATTACAAAAATCATAAAATATAAGGCCGTCGCGGCGCAGCGGCACAAGGGTGTGACTGTAACGCGACGGTTGTGGGTTCGATCCCCACTCGAGGAAGTGAAATATTTATTTACGTTTATATTTCTATTTCCTGGCTCTGGTGTCAAGGCAAAGCGCGGCGTTGAGTTCTGCCACTCAACACGCAATGCCTCCAGAACTCGGCTGAAAGTGGAAAGTGGAGTGTCTTAACACTAGGTTCCCTCAGCCTACCCTGTTGTATACGCGATACAGCGTGAAGTTGATTTAATAAAATACAAGTTATAATTATATAATTTTACTTTCTCAGATTTATACAATTATTATCACTACCGTATTGCTATGACGTAGACTGCAAAGCGTAGGCTTACTAGAAATGTAGAAAGAGGGATTAAATCTTAAATGAAAATTGTATTAATAGTAAGATTGTTTACAAAATAAATTATAAATTTATACTCGTATAATTTTCTTGATTTGAGATTAAAAAACAATAGTGACCTTATGTGACGATACACAAACATGTATGAATTGTAATTAAAAAAATCAATAAAAAAATTAATCACGCTGTATCCCGCATATAGTAGTAGTAGGGTAGGCAGAGAGAACATAGTATTATGATACTCCATACCCCAGTTTCCGCAGATTTTCTGCTCTCGGGTGAATAAATAATAATTTCCTAAGTGTTGAACCCACAACCGTCGCGTAACAGTCACACCCTTGTACCCCTGCACCACGACCACCTCAATTTAAATTAACAACATAAAAATAAAATATACCTACATACAAATATAATATATCCTTCATCATTTTCGAATCGGTATTTCATCGTGTATTAAAATAGGGAATTCGAGCCCGCCTCTACATAATCCATTGACCCTTTTAAGAGGCAGGATTAAATGAAACAGACCTTAATCGTAACCACGTACGAAGTACCGGAATATTGAACGAAATTGAGAACGAAACGTTTCAATAATTATATTTTAATACTTTAGTACTGGTACAATTTTTTTATGAACTCAACGTGTGCGTGAATGTAATTTTATAGCGTGAGGATATTGGGACAGGATTAAAGGAAACAAACGCACATTTTTAGGGTTCCGTACTTAAAAATTATGTGATGAAGCGACGATATCAACTTCAAGTTATATGAAATACTAGTCATAAGTCTTAATGTCGGTTAAAAATACAAATTTATCACAAACACATACAGATTGATTATAAGTATAAGTATAGATATGGATTGCTTTATATTTACAGGCGAACTCATGCCTTGAGTTTTTTTGTATGGTAAAAGCATGGCAAACGAGCGTACGGGTCACCTGATAGTAAGTGATCACCGCCGCCCACGACACCGCGTTACACCAGAGGAGCTACTGGTGCGTTGCCAGCTTTTGAGGTGGTTGGGCACCGGGCCCCGGCATTACCTAATGCGAAACGCAGTGGCATAAAGCCACTACTTCACGCCGGTTTTAAATGCCGGGGGTGGTAATGATCCAGTCGAGTCTGCCCATGCGTGTCGCCATTGCTGGCGGCGTGACTCTCCCACTCGTACTTTAGTCGCCTCTTACGACACCACCAGTACCAGGGTGATCCTATTCTAAGCCGGGAACACACGGCTAAAATTTTATATGGAGTTCATTCAAATGGTCATAACTTTTTTTAAAATTAACTGATTTTGATAAAACAAACTTTAGATATTAAATTAAGTTAAAACAAAGCACTTGGTAAAAGTTTAAAGTATATCAAGCCATTGTATAATGTGTACAACGGTATAAGGTTCCAGTATATAAGTGATGGTTGTGGATTCAATCCTTACTCGAGGAAATTATTAAATTTATTTTAAATATTCTGATCTGGACTGGTGCTAGTAGCTTCAGCTATTAAACACTCTCTATCTTAAACTTTGGCGGAGACTTAAGCATTCTAACTCTTTGTTATACATAACACACTCTACCTATCGTGTGCTAAATCAATGAATTTGAAACTAAATAATAGGGTTTAATATAATAAAATTAATTAATATTAACTACCAGAAAGTAATGAGGCCGTCGTAGCGCAGCGGCACTAAGGTGTGACTGTAAAGCGACGGTTGTGGATTGGATCCCCACTCGAGGAAGTCAAATATTTATTTACGTTTATATTTCTATTTCTTCGCTCTGGTGTCGAAGTAAAGCGCGGCGTTGAGTTCTGCCACTCAACATTACAATGCTTCCAGAATTTGGCAGAAAGTGGAGAACGAAGTGTCTTAACACTAGGTTCCCGCTACCTACCCTGCTGTGTGCGGGATACAGCGTGAAGCTGATATTCATTTAAATAATAAGACTCAATACAAAGAAATTGATTAGCATCAAAAATTTTCCGTCGTCTTCTAACGCGAAAACGCGAGCTCCACTTAGCATTTAACAAAACGAGAAATACCTCTCCATGCTCGTAACTAGTAGGTATGTTCTAGAAAAACTTGTTCATTTGAGTCGGAAAACTATTTTACTACATTGTTTGAATTACGATGCACTGTTAGAAATGTTTTCAAGCCACTTAATCTACTTTAGCTAATTGTATAATGTGTGTTGGTCTATTGTATAAACGCAGTTTGTTCGTACATACATATATATAAGTTAAAATTAAATCAGCTTCACGCTGCACACAGCAGGGCAGGCAGAGGGTACCTAGTGTTAAAACACTCCATTCCCCACTTTCTGCCGTATTCTGGAGGCATTGCGTGTTGAGTGGCAGAACTCAACGACAAACGATATATGTTTATAACATCAATTATTGTAATAATGATTTATATTTTTTTATTTAGGTTAGCAATTTATGTTCTATTAAGTTACTTTATTCTCTACTTCCCACTGACAATTTCTAGATATTGCGTATTAAATATCGGATCTCAACGCCGTGGCAGCAAATCAACAAATCAATAAGATAAATAAAAATTTGCCTCGTTGCCAGAGCGATACATAACCAACAAATTCATGAGAAAAGTAAATATTTAAGTTAAGTTTTAACTGAACGTTAACGTCTTACAAGATCTGTCTCAAATAAAATACTCTAATAGTAATCCGATAGACTCCTGAATTTCGTTTCCCGAGAGTGCAGAGAGTCGAGTTCTTTCTATTGACTTATTGAATTTAAACTCAAACTGGGATGGTTCTTACAATCGCGTGTAAAACCTAGAGTATGATCTAGAAAAGCTTTTGCTATATAACAAGTAGATGCATTATGTTGAAGATATATCATTCTCTTAACCGTGTTTGACGTAATATTATTTAGCTTGTTTAGTTGCTGAAAATAATTTGTTTTGTAGACGTATAAAATATTGTATATGTATAAACATATAATCTGAAATAAAATATATATTTAAATTTATGTTTCTCTTTCTTCGCTCTGGTAAAGAGGCAAAGCGCGGCGTTGAGTGCCGCCATCCAATTCCTCCAAAATTTGGCAGAAAATGGGAAACGGAGTGTCTTAACACTTGGCGCCCTCTGCCGACCCAGCTACATGCGGGATACAGCGTGAAGCTGTTTGTATTAATTTTTTAATTGCTACAACTTAGCGACAGTCAACAAAGGATATAGTTAATTGATCTCATATTACTATTTCATCGCTCTAGTACCAAGGCAAAAAAAGCACTAAATACGCAATGCCTCGAAAACTGGGCGATAAATCAGAAACGGAGTGTCTTATCACTAGAATCTCAATGCCTATCCTGATATATGCAGGTTATAGCATGAACCTGAAAAAAAATAAAAGTCTAATGTACATAGTAGACATATACCTATAGGTACATGTGTACTATATGCTATAGCATATAGCTTTTAAATCATCCACTTACCTGCACATGCATTAAATTTTATTCGACATCGCTGAAAAAAAATCGTAGCGAACTAAAACACGCCATTACGATTGCAGCGACAAGTGCCCCGGCTTCAGGCTGCGCCTTTGTTAGCGCACGAGGCGGCCGCTTGCGTTTTGATTCTTTACAAAACAATGGGTGCTGTACTGGTGCTGGTGTACCTGTGGGAGATTTTTCATTTTTGACTTAACATGCAAATAAGATTTGAGAACTAATAATATATCACATATGTATGTATATGTTTATTTATTGAAAAATAAAATAGGTTTAATTAAAGAAAAGCAAGGCCAAGTTGGCCTCGAAGAAAGTGGGGGTCATCAACAGAGCGAGACGGTACTTCACGCCAAAACACCGATTGGCCCTATATAGGGCCCAGGTTCGACCTCATATGGAGTACTGTTCTCATCTCTGGGCTGGTGCACCCCAGTATCAGCTTGACTCATTTGATCGCATACAACGTAGAGCCGTTCGAATCTTTAGGGATCCAATGAGCTGTGAAAGCCTTGACACTTTGGTTTTGCCTCAAGACGTCGTTCTCTATCGCAATTATCATGGTAAGTGTTCTGAAGAACTGTTTGACCTGTAACTTGCCGCCGAATTTTCTAACCGCACAGTACGTCACAACCTTAAATATCACCGACACCACCTGGATACGTGGCACTCCATTACTGTGCGGTTTCGTAGAAATTTCCTTCCACGCGCCACAGAACTGTGGAATAGCCTACCCGCGGCAGTGTTTCCAGGTCGATATGACATGAGTACCTTCAAAAAGCGCGTCTTTATCCAACTTAAAAGCTGGCAACGCACTTGTAGCTCCTCTGATGTGTCATGGGGTCGTGGGTGATCTTTTTCTTTTAGGTGACTCGAACACTCGTTTGCTTTGTCCTTTTCCCATAAAAAAAATCTATTCTTCTTTTTACATATAGAAGAGTAGTGAGTTGGAACCTAATGTTATAACACTCTGTTTCCTTTTTTCGTCGTAATTTTCGAGGCCGTGTAACACCAAAGGCCTGCCACTGAGGCTTTGCCGTGTAACCAGAGCAATAAATTAAATTTCAAAAACTAACAATTCTTTTCCCCAAGTAGGTATCAAACCCATAAACATCTTGATTACAGCATGCTTGTGCTAAAAAATATAACTGAAATATATAAAACACTAGCCATCTTCAATCCAATCTCACACTAGATACCAGTACTGCTACCTCAATAAATCCATTCATAAAAACTGATTACATTATTCTAATATAAAAAAATTGCTGCAGCTACATTTCCAAAGGAGCAAAGTAACAATTACGGAATCTCATCGGATTGCCGAAGGAAGAGAACTCGCACGACTTCTTTTTACCATTTAGTTATTTTATAATAGAGCCTCTTTGCAGTTTTAATTAAAATGTCGCTTCAACTGCGTACGTTCTCCCCTGAACCATTAAAGGCTAAGTAGGCACTCAAGTCTTAACATAATCGTGCCTCGTTTTGTAGAATTGGTATGAGGACGTATAAAACAAGGCAGATAGTCGTTTCATGCTATTTTATGTTCTCAGTCAGCCACGAAATTTATAACAGAAATATAATTCTGACATGGTTAGGTTTTTTAGGATTCCGTAACTCAAAAAAAAACGGAACTTCAGTGGTTGTCCGTCTATCAAGAGCATTTATCTCGAAATCACATGAATGTGTGGCCGAAATATTATTAATATTATTAATAGAATTATTTACTTAAAATGTATATATGCGGTGTTGAGTTCCGTCACTCAACACGTAATGCCTCCAGAATTCGGCGGAAAGTGGGGAATGGACTGTTTTATCATTATGTTCCCTCGGCCTACCCTGCTGTGTGCGGGATACAGCGTGAAGCTGTCTTGAATAATAAAAAAAAGATTAGTACATACGCGTTCTTCTAGGAGTAATTTCATTACTGTTATTTACTAAAGAGAAGAATATAATGCTAATAGTACAAAATCTGTGAATACATCAGTAAGCATGTGAAATTTTATAAGCTATACTCCCCGTTAGCATATAATCCTGAAATTCCTACGGAACTCTCCGTATACGAGTTCTACTAGTCTTTGGCACGTTTTTATTTATTTTAAATAAAATATACTGAAAGTTTTTTTTCATCTATCTTTTCTTCTTATACCTATAGTGACCTTAGTTGTTTTAATATTTAAAAATTACGTTAATTCTAATAACTTTACCATAGCATTGATTAAAGAGCGCAAATAATAAAAGTATTTTTGCTAATATCCATTTCCTTATATATAAAAACAAATCTATATAACAAAATAGATAATAAAAGATATAATTTCCATTGCGACATACACAGGAAAAAATAAAAAAATATCTTTTATTTCCAGTCATACATTCCGGTTACTCCCACGTTCATTTCACATATTCCAGCGCCGACGCGACGTAGAACAGATTAACCGAGAGAATTGTGTTCGACTGCTGTACGCGCGCTCTAGTACTGCATAGAGTCGGATAAAAAATCCTACTTTAATTAAGGTAAACTGGGCTTGTTTAAAAAGCGGATTTTTATATATATGAATTTATTTAAAACAAATTCAGCTCAAGCATTTTTTAACGTTCATATGTTTTTTAGGTTTTAGAAATAAAAGGCCTCGCTTTTCATGTTTTATTGATGTTGGATTGTAATATGTAAGCTAGTTATTATATAGAATCATTTATCATGTGCTATTAGCTGTAACGCGCTCTTCTAGAAGTTATTTCATTTTTGTCATTATCACGTTATATCAGCTTCACGCTGTTTCCCTGGGGTAAGCAGAGGAACCTAGAGTTAAGACACTCCGTTTCCTACTTTCTGCCGAATTCTGGAAGCATTGCGTGTTGTGTTGCAAAACTCAACGCCGTGCTTTGCCTGGACACCAGAGCGAAGAAATGGAAATATAAATGTTACTAAATATTTCATTTCCTTGAGTTGGGATCGAACCCTGATCGAACATAACTATCGCGTTAGTCACGAAAGAAGACTATAGTGCTTCGTTGTTCTGTTCCATTTAATATTTGGAAAATAATTCTCCTAGTTGTGTAAAATAATATCACGTCCTAACATGAATATAAATGTATATATAAAAATGTATATATATATATATACATACATTCGTGGGATTTGAAGCCATTACGTCCAGTTTGATATATCAAAGCTCGACTGTACCACAAGATGTAACATTTCCATTATCATTTAAGCTTTTAAATTTTATAATCTGTAAATTTAAAATTCCTTCAAATAACAAAAAAAATTTTTTTTAAAATAATATCAAAGAGATAGGAACATATTTATTATAAAAAGAAAAAATATGTTGTAACCCGTTATTACGTGCACCACGTGCGTGATGACTAAATAAATCTAGGTTAATTAGTTCAGACGTATGAATGTATAATAAAATTGTAAAGAAATTAAACATTGAAAAATCCTACTGACGTACTGTTGTCAACCATATGACTACGATGTCTTTTTTATATGAAAAAGGGGAAAATATATCTGTAAAGGGAGAAAAAAATATCTATATATATACTGCTTTTAGACATTCAAGCCGATTTCATAATGTAAGTTCTATGTCTAATTATTTAACAAAATAAGTTATCTTATACCTTCACTTTACAAATTATCAATTTTTTCATTTTTGTAGGGAACCTAATGGTGGATTACATAAACCGAGACTTGAACGTAAAACCACCATGAATAAGCTTTTGTTTTATTGTAAATCTGAATCTCAAACGTAGCAGGGTAGGCGGAACCGAAACCAGTAACATTAATATACTTCAGTTCCTTATATTCTGTCGAATTCTTGCAAAGCGCGTGTTGAGTGGCGGAACTCAACGCCACGCGTTACCATGGCAAATATATGTTACACAACAGATTTTCTGCATCAGTAACAACAAAATATACACATACAATTTAAAAGTATATCCCCTGTTGCAATAGAGCAGAAAAATAGTTTTATCCAAACAATACAATGTAATTAGAGAGAAAAACAAAAGTGAAGGTGTAATAAAGTGGAAATGAAATAGAGTTAGCGGCTTCAGAGAGAAATGGCTGAACAACGTCGTTAAGCTTCGTAATGCAATTTGAGGGTAACGTTTTTTGGCACAAGTGAATTAACTGAAGAGGCTAAATATATAAATTATTATTTTTTCAGCTTAACGCTATATAGAGGAATCGAACCCACAATTATCGCGCTGAAAGTCAGATCCTGTGTCTCTGTGTCACGGCGGCCTCTAGCCAGGGTGAAATTGTAATATCAATAAAATATTTGTTTGTGGTATTGCAATTTCAGTCACACATTTTCAATGTAATATTAAGTGGACTTAATTGAAAGAAATAATTCAATAAGACACCATCGTGACGCAGCGGCAAAAGGGTGTGACTGTAAAGCAACGGTTGTGGGTTCGATCCCCACTCAAAGAAGTGAAATATTTATTCACGCTTCGCTCTGGTGTTAAGGCAATGGGTGGCGTTATTTTCAAGGCAAAGTTCCGTTCAATATGCAATGCCTCCAGAATTCGGTAGAAAGTGAGCAACGGAGTGTCTTATAACTAGGTTCTCTCTGCTTATCCTACTGTGTGCAGGATACAGCGTGAAGCTGATTTGATTTGATTTAATTTAATAAATATATTTGTAAAACTATATTATGTTTTATCATATACCTACTACTAAATGTGTACTTAGAAACGGTATTTATTTATTTTTTATTCAGTTAGATAACATATTTGGTATTCGACAGTACACATGTCCTATAACGTGTGAGGGACACTCAGTAGCTATTCCAAGAGAAGATTAAAGTTTGAGAAACCAGAGTGGTGTGGGATCGACGTCTTATAACATTAGTTACGTGACCAGGAGAGATGAGTTTTTAAATAAATTCAGTTCGTGTCGCCGTGTGCTGTCGATAACAAAATGTACTAGCTCTAGACACTGTTACATTTATATGATCTATAAAGATTTTCTTCTATATATATGTATAAAAGTTTTATACTTTGGGTTATTGTTAAGAAATGCAATATCAATATTTCCCTATATAAATATGGTTTGTTAATTTTGATATGTCGAACATTCTAAGCATAGAAATCACAGTGTTATCCTAATCATGATAAAATTATATACTTACACAGCTTCACGCTGTATCCCGTATAGAGCAGGGTAGGCGCAGGGCAAAGATTTATGATACTCCGTTCCCCACATTCTGCCGAATTTTTCGAGGCAATGCCTGTTGAGCGGCGGGACTTAACGCTGAGTTTCTCAACTCGACTTTGTTGTTAGAGCGAAAAACTAAAAATATTAATAAATAATAACTAATTCCCCCGAGTGAGGATCGAAAACACAACCGACGCACTACATTTACACCCATGTACCCCTATGACAACGGTGTCTTTGATATAATTGTCAATGATAATGAAAAAATATATATTTTATTAAATAAAAAAAATCACGCTGTATCCAGCACACAGTAGGGTAGTCAGAGGGAACATAGTATTAAGACCGTTCCCCACTCTCAGCCGAATTCTCTAGGCTTTACGTGTTGAGTGGCAGAACTTAACCAAACCCTCGAGTGGGGATTGAACCCACAACCGTCGCGTTACAGTTACAACAGAGGAAAGTGAGCCACATGTTAACTAAGCTTGCTTATATTTGTTTGCAGCTAATTGACCAGGAACAGTAGATACATATTAAACAATATTATTAAATACTCGTACCCCCATGAGTGTGAATCAAGAGTCACGTTTCACTAACCAATAGCAAGTATAATTTTAAATACCTATACATATAATAAAGAAGTGAAAATGGCGCGTCTGTACATTAATATATTTACAAAATAATAATTGAGGGGGTTTAGGAACAGTACCCTAAATCCACAAAAAAAATTGTTTATTTGTAAGTTTGTACACGCTGATCTCCGGAACTACTGGATGAATTTGAATGAAACTTTTTTGGTTATATAGCTATTAAATCTAGGCAACATCTAGGCTATATTTTATTTTGAAAATCTGGATCCGAATCTGGAACCTTAACAGCATGTCTAAGCTATAGGAGATATAAGTATACTGACTCGTGCAAAATTGAACAACATAACAAACAATTTCCACCCACATAACAAAACTGAAGGTCTGGAGTACCTGACGGGGAACCCCAACAGCCCATCTAAATCTTAAGAGAAATTAATATAGTGGCTTCGGAATAGTTGTTCTGCGTGGTCAGTGTTAAATGAAATGAGTTTATTATTCTGACCTAATAAGTAATCAATATTAATAATAAAAATCTTTTTACTTTGACGTAATACATATAACATATTTTAAAATACTAATTTTGCAAATAAAGTATTCTTTATAAAATTATTCAAAAGTAACGTAAAAAGGCTAAAAATATGATAATACATCGTCATTATAGGCTTCATGAACCGACAGCAAGAGATCTGCCCGTTTGACAGTAACAGATTTCATTTCCACAAATATCTATATAAAGAAAAATGAGTTGCTCGAGGGCTCACACCGGCATTGATTGGGAACAGCATCCGAATCGCCAGGCACTGTATGAAATCCATTAGGACGTATACACAATGACTCAGATTTCATTTCTAACAGCCAGTGAAATATTTTTGTTACTGCAGAGGTTTCATATTTAATATATCAATGAAAATAGTAAACTCCTACTCCTTGTTGTGCATTCTCTACCGAATTTATCATGGGGAGTTTTCCAGAGAACTATTTGAGTTGTTACCTGCCGCCGAATTTTGTAACCGCACAGTTCGTTACAAGCAAAACTATCATCCACACCACCTGGATACGTGGTGCTCCACTACTGTACGGTTTCGTTGGAACTTTCTTCCGTGCGCCATGGCAATGTTTCCAGGTCAATATGACATGGGTACCTTCAAAAAACGCGTCTTTCTCTACCTTTAAAGCCAGCAACGCACATGTAGCTCCTCTGGTGTTGCACGGGGTGGTGGGCGCCGGTGATTACTTACGATCAGGTACGTAATCACAGCGCGGTGTTGAGTTCTGTCACTCAACGCGCAATGCCTCCAGAATTCGGCAGAAAGTGGAGAACGGAGTGTGTTAACACTAGGTTCCCTCTACCCTGCTGTGTACGGTATACAGCGTGAAGCTGATTTATTTCATTTTTTTTAAGTGCAACATACACATAATCTAAATATAATAGTTTTGTAGATAAAGTAGTGTATTAAACGCCGCTTTACTTATTTCCAATATCCGCCGCGACAACACACACACACGCGCGTACATTCTGGGAAATAAAATATACTTCTCAGCACAGCGAATCAAGGAACTAGCGTGAAGGTGTATTTTCATCTTGGATAGTATTATCATTCTGCTTTTGTTATCATTTAAGATTTATGCAAAAATAAAATATATAGGTTTCGGGTTACGGCCATAAATAACATAACATGTAGTTGTTAATTATTATAATAATTAAATTAATATTGCTTATCGATTATTATAGGCTTTCCGCCATATTTTTAAAGATATTCACTTTCTCAAGTGGCATCGAACCCAAAACGTTTCTCCTGTACAGATGCACACTTGTGCCCCTGCGCCACGGCTGGCCTCTAGATATATCGAGTCAATTAAAATAATACGCCAGAACGATCACAAGCAACATTGCACAACCTGCATGTATGTATATAGAATGAGTTAGTGACAAACTAGCCGCTCTTGAACAAAGAGAAATTCTTTTAAGTAAAATATATACATATCTTGTTGTCATTGTAGATATCACATACGCTCTTACAGCAACTAAAACGTTTGAAAAACGGTAGTAATATTTGTATTATATAGTTATACAGGTCAAGAGATCAATAGGTAGACTGACACAAGTTATAGAAGAGCTCATTTCTGACAATTTTTAAACCATATAGCTGTGGAGGTGTCGAGAAGTTGATTTCTCCGTTTCTCAATTTTGTTATAAATTATGATGATGTGCTCTGGTGTTGAGGCAAAGCGCGGAGTTGAGTTCTGCCACTCAATACGCAATGCCAGTATTCGGCAGAAAGTGGGGAATGGAGTATCTTAGCACTAGGTTCCCCTTACCTACCCTGCTGTGTGCGGGATACAGCGTGAAGCTGATTTAATATCATTACGAACTTAGATATCATTCATAAAACACCGAAGTTAGTGTTTGTAACGTGATTGGTTCTAATTATTTTTGTTATTGTATAAAATTTTAAGAAAACGCCATTTCAGAATAATGGACTAGTTACTTTTTCCTTTCAGTTTTAAAATTATCATTGTATCAGTTTTTCAATATATAATTAAGCAGCTTCGCGACATGCTCGCTACGACAACAACTAACACGACACTTAATTTTCATAATCATATAAGTTATAAAAATTACTCACATATGTATCTGTTTAATAATATCTAACTCTTTTATTGACATTCGAATTCACTACCACCTTTTAGAAATAACAATATTTTTTACTTGTATATTGCAATGTTGCCTCGCAGTGAATTCGAAATATTAGTTAGATGTCATGGCGTTCTATTTAAATCAGTGATGTGTCGACACGTCTCGTACTCTCGTTCCCAGCTTAGCAATTTAAATTCAACCTATAACTGTTTTGTCCTGGCTTTTACTTATCTTCTATGAATAGAATGCATGCGATTTCTCTATCGGTATGAAAATTTGATGAATAGAATATTAGAAGTCGAGAGGTATTCAACTGAAACTACCTGAACTTACGGACGTAAGTGTAACGACTGCTAGAGACCAATATTATTTGTACTTTCGAACTAAAATATTATTTATATGTCATTATTACGCTTAATATTGTAATAATGTAACGGCAACGCACCTGTAGCGTCTCTGGTGTTACACGGGGTTGTGGGCGGCGGTGATCACTTACCATCAGGTGACCCATACGCTTGATTGCTTGTCTTTTTCCATAAAATAAAATATTTCACTGAAACCAGTCGTGACGCAGGCGCACAAAGCTTGACTGTAAATGTGACATGTTGTGGATTCGATTTCCACTCGAGAAGATGAAACAATGAAAATGAAATATTAATATTTTAATTTCTTTACTCTGGTGAAGGAAGAAGCAAAGAGCGACATTGAGGTTCCGCAACTCTACACGCGTTGCCTCCGGAATTCGGCGATAAATGGAGAACAGTGTCTTAACATTAGGTTCCCTCCACCTACCATGCCGAGTGGTTGACGCAGCATGACGCTAAAATATGACGAATAGCATGACGTTAAAATATAGTGATCTATCCTTATCACTAAATAGTGATCTCTTAAAAGTGTTACTGTATGTGTTGTTACTTCAAAGACAATAAATAAATAATGTGTTGTCTAAGGAGTCATGTTAACCATTACAAATTATACTCAAAAAGTAAAATAACAAATTATACTGGAATGGTATTTGCTGAATATTTGGCAGAAAAAAAATATTTATTTATTTAAGTAATGTTATTAAAAATTAATTGTTAAATAAATTTAATATGTTATTAAAATAATAATTATGGAATAAATTAATTTTGAAAATTTAATTTATTTTATGTATTCAGCTGCTGAAATATATTTACTTAAGAAAATTAAAAACATAACATTTTATTTTATGTAGGTTTTTATAACCTTGTAATGGTAAATATCCAATATAAAATACAAACGGATAGATTTGATTTAACCAAATTACCACGGATCGCTGGTTCCCCAACTAGGGAAGTTAGGGTACGGAATACAAATTTAGGCGGCAAGAAACCAGCTTAGCTTGATCTCTGATACCATAGTCACGAAGGATTTTTGTTCATTGCACTATAAGGTGTAGAGAGATCATTGTAAGCTGGTTCAAAAGATCAACCCAGAAGTCGACCACCTGAGATTTCAATTTCGCTCCTCAGAATAATTTTGTTCAATATTCTTAGTTGCTGACTGAATTTGTAGAGAAAAATATTTAGTATTATATTTCTGTGTAATATTTATTGAAGAAACAATAATAAATAAAGAGAGAATATGGTAAAAAGAGTAGTAGTAGTGAAACAAACTTTGGATGTTAAGTTTAGACAGACAGAAAAAAAATATATTTTTGCTTTCTTTTTAAGTATCACACTATCCATTTCAGTCAAAAATGCTAAATATACAGACAAAATATTTTTACTGTTTTCTTATATAGATAGATATTTTGAGAGGCCAGTCGTGCCGCAGGGGCACCGTAGTGTGACTGTAAAACAGACTGGTTGTCGGTTCGATCCCCACTCGAGAGACGAAATATTTATTTAAATTTATGTTTCCATTTCTTCGCTCTAGTGTTGTAGCAAAGCGCGTCGTTGAGTTACGCCACTGAACACGCAATACCTCCCGAAATCGGCAGAAAGTGGAAACCAGAGTGTCTTAACACGGGGTTTTTTCTGCCTACGCTGCCGTGCGCGGGATACAGCGTGAAGTAGATTTATTTATTTTATTTTTATCTATTATCCTAACCAACTTAAAAAAACGTTTCGCTTTAAAAGTTTTAACTTATTAAATGTAACTTTAGTTGCTAGCTGACTGAAATGGGACTTAAAGATGTAGATGATTACAGTATCCAATTATTTTGTTTTAATTATATTACTGTGTCAATACTGTTCCAATTACAGCTCTTGTTATTTTCAAATATTATATTTAAGTATCTGAATCTGAAGCATGTAAGAGAAAATAGAACAGAAAGTTGGAAATGCTCGTTATTTTATTAAAAAGGCTTATCGAAGACTATTTTATGTTCTACATATGTTTCCCTACTTATGAGGTTTTTGAATGTACTTCTTCGGCTTAGCATTAATTATTATAATATACCACAGTTTTAGGTACTCTATATAAGCCTAATACAATTCAAAAAAAATCCCAGAACTGAAAGTTTGCTGAAAACTGAAGGTATTTTTTCAAATGAAATAAATAATAAAAATATTATTGTAAAATAAAACGTCATTTGTAAAGACTCATGCACACAAAGCTATCAAAGGGACACTGCCGCACACGCCTCATCCCGAAATCGAGTCGTAGATATTGGCGATAAAGTTAAAAGTTGTTTAACCTTTAGTAGTATTTTTCTTGTAGTGTTTACGTTATTGATATGTACTTGTAACTGCGTCACACGAAACACAGGTATGGATAAACATCGTGAAATTAAAAAATATCTTACGTTTAAACTGTTAAAGTATCTTCATTACTTTCTCTAGGTATGGGGTTGAAATATTTTACTCTATATGCTGTTCCCGTAAAAGGAGCGCTGACGCTTCCAGTGTGTCCCATCTTGGGTAAAAAGAAACTGTTTCAGAACATTAATCTATGTTATTTGGTCTACTGTACGGTTTCGTAGAAATTTCCTTCCACGCGCCACGGAACTGTGGAATGGCCTACCCGCGGCAGTGTTTCCAGGTCGATATGATATGGGTACCTTCAAAAAGCGCGTCCACCTCCACCTTAAAGGCCGGCAACGCACCTGTAACTCCTCTGGTGTTGCACGGGGTCGTGGGCGGCGGGGATCACTTACTCTCAGGTGACCCGAACGCTCGTTTGCCTTGTCCTTTTACCATAAAAAAAAAAGAAAAAAAAGTCCTTCCAATCATATTTAGTTTATATGTCATATTTATAAGGCAAAAGCCCGGCGTTAAGTTCCGGCACTCAAAACTTAGCGGAAAGTGGAGAACAGAGTGAAGCCAATTTTTTTATGTCTTAAATACAGAAGCTGTAGCTTGAAAATATTAAATATTAATTTATATTTTAAAATATATCAATAATAATAATTACAACTGCAAAAGGAAAAATAAAGATAATATTGGAGTCAGCCCACCAGCGACGGTTGATTTGTAATGACGTTCTTTCCATTGTCATATCAATACAGAGCGCACAAGATATGTTCAGTTTATTAGAAAAGCTAATAAATTCCGTGCGTGAGGCGACGCGATGGCACGCCAGATCAATCGGAACAAAAACCTTTATTTTAGCCTACCGCCCCTCGGGCTAGAGGATTCGTTACATTTTTCTTTTATTATACGTCTAAAACACAATAGGGAATCACATAATATTATTGTATTACTGTTCATATACATAATTGTAAGCAAAAATTAAAAGCAACGTTTTAATCAAATTTCGCATTAATTTCTATCTATAAAGTATAATATATATTGTATAAACATATATATATTTGTATGGTAGAGTGTTCAAAAGGTCGAATCTGATATAAAGACTAAATGGGAGAGTCACGTTGCCAGCAATGGCGACACGCATGGGCAGACTCGACCGGATCATTACCAACCCCCGGCATTTAAAACCGGCGTGAAGTAGTGGCTTTATGCCATTGCGTTTCGCATTAGGTAATGCCGGGCTCCGGCGCCCAACCACCTCAAAAGCTGGCAACGCACCAGTAGCTCCTCTGGTGTT
>DWGR01000437.1:0-22893 GCA_018247715.1 Heliconius burneyi | reverse complement strand
GTAATTACAAATGTCAACGCAATCAATACGATGGATTGTCTGACAAAATTTGGTATGTCGTTGTGCAGGATTCGTTTTCGCATGTCCTCGAAGAGTGTCACAATGGAGGGGATGATTGTAGATATTACTACTACTATAAAATAACATTATAAGAGCTTGGAGCCAGTCATCCCATAGAGGCACAAGGTTCAAAGGCAATGCATTAACATTCGGTGAAAAGTGAAGAGCGTAAGTGTGTATCTTAATTCTTGACACTAGTGTTTCAGGTTACTTCTGCCGATATGTATGAAATTAAACGTGAAGTTACAAAAAATAATAAGAGCTTTTAATATAAAAATGGAGTGGGAGAATTAAGATAAAGAGATTGGGGAAAAGAGTGTTTTAATACTAGATACATTTGCCTACGGGCAAACAGCGTTGTAACATACTTATCTTTTCTTCAGAAACTAGATATTTAAAGATTTGATACCGATACACTTTTTTCTTTTTCCATCACAACCAGGATTTGGATACATGAAGCTTATGATAAGCAGAAACGTTGTCATTCTATAGGTTTGGCTGATATTCTTGTACTTTTTTCCATCTTTATCTACAAAATATAGATAATTGTTTATAATAACTCAGTATCAATTTATTGATGCAGTCGTAGTAAACGCGACGGTTGTGGGTTCAACTCACTCAGGTGACTGAATTACATTCATTTCGTCGCTCATAACACGACAATGCGTGGCGTGGATTTCCACCTTTCAACACACAACATCTCAAAAATTGGGCAGTGAGTGAAGTGAATGAAGTGTCCTAACACTGAATTACCTCCGTCTTTTTTGCTATATACTCATATAGGCCAAAGCGTGAAGCAAGAATAAGTTTCAGTTTGATAAACAAAATAAAAAAAAATCTTACTAACACTACATGGATATTAATCTGAAATAAATTATTTTTATTTATTTACAATATAGATTGTTAAGCTAACTTTTGTACTTCAAACGTATACGTTTACTTACTAGACGAGTCTTGGCTTCTTTTAAAACCGAACATTTTTTAACAACGTGGTTAGATTATTCTGAAAAATATAAAATTATATTTGGAGTTGTTGGTCGAGTTTTCTAAGCAACTTTTGAAATTATAGCAATTATATGTAAAATATACCACGGAGGCCATCATGGAGCAGTGGCGGAACCCAACGTTGTGCTTTGTTATGTTACTAGAATTAGTTAATTAAAATAAATAAGTGAATTATTTACAGCCATCGAACTGTCAACTGTCGTTGAATGCGAATGGGAATCGATCCCACAGCCTGTAGCGTTAACAGCAGCACACTTGTACCCCTGCGCCACGACTGGCCTCATGAGATCTAGTTACCTGTTCAAAGTGCAATGAAACAATGATAATTTATTTTCGTAGATGGCTTTATATAGTACATGTTCAATACATTATTTTATACAGTTACCTTTTGAAAGTACAGTCATGCACACTTTGTTAATATTCAATTTATCTGATAGCATGAAATTCTCTATCTGGAAAGTATCGACTGTTCTTTTCATTTTAGGAATTCTCGAGTTCAAAAGAACCTAATGCTTTGGAAAGCTTGCGAGCGGAGGTAGGTCCAAAACGAAGGTCCCCTAAGAGAATATGAAAATGTTTTATTATGAAGTATCCGCCGGGGTAAAACTGAATTCGAACTTCGTCTTGACTAACGTCTTCCTTTTCTTTAGTCGGAAATTGAACGATGGACGGTGGACTCGTTTCCCAAAAGAAGGGGCTCAACAAAGTGGCGTGATCTCTCTCTTTAGGTTTATTATAAATAAAATTAAAGAAAAAAAACCTTTTTTATGAACCTTTATTATTTGTCAGTTAAATAAACTAAAAAGTTGATCGCGAGAGGAAAAGTAGGTGCTGAATGTTCTTAATTATACCATTGGCAACGTTTAGTAGTATTTTTGTAATAGTAGATGTCTATGTTATTGGTATCTATTCCTAACTGCCTCACACGTAATAAGGGATAAAAATCGTAACGTATCGTAATCTGTTGTCGAATCTTGCCATTTTTTTGAGTAAAATGTTTCAAGCCTGTAGCCCATATTCTGTACCCGTAAAAGAAGCACAGACGTTTCCACGTGGAAGAGGTAAAGTAAGAAAAAAATAAACATACCTAAATATAGAATTTTGTAAATTACCATAAAAAAATATTTTAGCCTTCTGATGAAATACAAAAATTGAAGTTAGCGAATGTACTACACCTTGCAAAATTCTCATAACAAATTATATTTCTTATATATTCTAGAAAACAGAACTTCGCGACGACAAGTGTCGATCAAAGTCTTTTTTAAAAATTCTTTAAGACTTCGCCCTTTAATTAGTGATACGCAGAAGTATGTTAGTGAATTAATTTATAGTTTAAGTTTTAGTTCTATAGAAAAATTATAGAGACTACTTATGAAATGAATTGGCGTTTTGATTGGTAATCATTATCTTACCTATCATATGTATATGGTATTTTTAGGGTTCCGTACTAATTTTACGATGAAAAACCAACGAAAAGTCCAATTTATGAAAGTAGACAAAGGCAAATGTACGGGTACACTCATTCTGTATAAAGTAATGTAAATAATAATAAGCTGATAAATAGATTTTTTAAAGTGTTCCACGGGAAGTACCTACCCTGTATGTCAGTCCATTTGTTCGTCTGTCAAGAAAAATATGAAAAATTTATGAAGATTGTATAAAAGTATAATTCTGAAATTTATGTCAAATATCCATGTAAGAAGTCCCTTCGAGTACAAAAAAGGAAAAGTCTGGAAAATGCGTAAAAATAAAACAAATATTATAATATCAAACGTTTTCTATCATAATAAAAATACATTTCCTGAATTTTATTTACGGTGAAATTTATGTGGCAATTCCTATATTTCTTTTAAAAACCCGTTTTTTTGTTGAACTCAGAACAATCACTGAAAACCGGAATTTTACATAAATTATGTTTGCATTTACAAGGCAATTCGTCATTTAACTGATATCTTAAAATATATACCGGGGCCCCATATTGATGGATTGGCGAATCGACTTAGCTCAGCAGCTTTCGCGGTCAAAAAAATTTTATCATTACTGACTTGCTTCCTTCAGTTACTTCCACAGCATTGTCCTATGGGATCTTAGCATACTTTCAGGTAATGCAGCCGGTATTCAGACAATATTTGTCCTGCAGAAGCAAACTATTCGAGCAATCTATAATTTAGGCCCTAAATACTCCTTGAGGCAAAAGTTTAAAGAAATCAATATATTGACAGTTGCATCTCAATATATTTTTGAAAATATCACATTTTCAGAAAAAAAATGAGGTGCCTGTCATGAATGTATGTTAAAAAAAACATTAATGACTTTACCAAAATTGGTGATGTTCGTAATATTAATACTAGAAATAGGTTTAAACTTAGTGCACCTGTGACTCGATTGCATCGAATCCGTAATTATTTTATGGGACAATGTGTACGCTTTTACAATAGGATCCCAGAAAACGTCAGAGAATTTCCTGTATCACGATTCAAAAAAAATGTTAAAAGACGTTTGTGCGTTTAAAGTTATTACCAAATCAATGATTTTATTAATGATAACACGCCCTGGGAATGAAATTCTCGCTCCAGTCTGCTTCAAAGGTATCATTGTCAAAAATGAAGCATGTAACATCTTATTTGGAATAAAATTATTTAAATTTATATAATGAGGCTAGTCTTAGCACACTAATACAAGCGTGTAAAAGCTACGGTTGTCAGTTCGAGTCCCATTCGGAAAAATAGAATATTTTTTATTAATATTTTAATTTCTTCCCTCTGGTAACAAAGTAAAGCGCGGCGTTGAATTCTGTCACTCAATACGCAATGCCCCAAAAATTCGTTGGAAAGTGAGAAACGGAGTGTCTTAACAATAAATTCCCTCTGCCTACATTGCAATTAACGCGATACAGCGGGAAGATGTCAAACCACACAAAGCATCACGGCGTAGTGGCGGAACTGCACACATGATCATTTCCCCGCTCTAGTAAACAAACCTCGGTGACAAGTTTTGAAGCTGATTTCATAAAAATAATCAAAGTAAGAGTACAATCGGAAAACATTATACTTGTTAAATGACTCAACGACGCTTTAAGAGGAAGCACCGTCTATTTTAATTTTCTCTTTTGTGTCCCAAATAAAAAATATTATTTAAAAATATTATATACCGTAACAATTAGAGGAAAAAACACAGTAAAAAATATATGCAGTACCTAACAATTAGAGGAAGTGAAATATTTATGAAGATAAATATTTCACCATCTCGAGTGTGACAGGAAAAGCTCGAGACCTTTTATTTTCTACGGAACAATCGAAGGCGAGCCCAACTCGCGCTTGTCTGGTTTTTTATAAATAGAATTGAAGTGTCTGTTCGTAACTACGTACAAAATAGCCGTGTTTTAGTTTTTGAGAAGCATTTGATTATTTACACAATACTAAAATATAAACAATACCCGCGGCAGTGTTTCCAGGTCGATATGACATGGGTACCTTCAAAAAGCGCGTCTATCTCCACCTTAAGGGCCGGCAACGCACCTGTAGCTCCTCTGGTGTACACGGGGTACACGGGTCGTGGGCGGTGGTGATTCAGGTGACCCGAACGCTCGTTTGCCTTGTCCTTGTCCCATAAAAAACATTTTTTCTTTTTTTCTTTCTGTCAAGCTAACAAAACATTACTTATGACTGACGATACGATTAATTAGAACAGGTTAAAATTATTAACTTAAATAAAAAAAACCTATTATTAAAATAAAATTATATGGTAATGAAAGGATGGTGAAAGTCAATCATATTAAGATATTTTGTTACATAGATCCGACTTTTAAATTTTGACATATATGTCAATTTCACATTTGACATTACATAATTTTGAAATGCTCAGCAAATTGGCGCCTTCTTGCATTTCTTTTAAATAATGTTATAAAATAAAAGCAAACTTTATATTGTAAATAAACTATATTAAAGAATTATACTAATACCATATACCACATTTAATTACTTTTAGCTAAAACCAAAATAAAAAAAATGTTTACAAAGAAACTGTATACGCTAGTGTTCTTACGGAGTGAAAAACAAATATTATTAGGTTTTAAGAAACGTGGCTTCGGTATCAATAAATGGAATGGTTTTGGTGGAAAAGTTGAACAAAATGAAGCAATAATCGACGCTGCGATACGAGAACTAAAAGAAGAATGTTGTGTTACAGTCAAAAAGGATAATTTAAAGAATATAGGTCATTTAGAATTTACTTTTGAAGGGGATACAGTTATGATGGATGTAAGAGTATTTTCTGCAAGCGTATACAAAGGAGTTCCAAAAGAAACTGAAGAGATGGCTCCTAAATGGTTTGACTTGGACAAAGTTCCTTTCGAAGATATGTGGCCAGATGACAAAATTTGGTTTCCTAATATGTTGCAAAATAAACTATTTTATGGTAAATTTAACTATAAAGGCTTTGATACGATTGTCAGTTATAAGATGGAGGAATTAACTTCAATGGAATCATTTTATAATCGTAATTAATATTTTTATTTTGCTTTGTAGAATATGTTACAATATCTAAGTTAAATTTTTAACTGTGATTTTTTTATTGGTTTTGTCAATAACGAACTTGTTTCTTTTATTTTTTGATAAATAATAGTGATTTAAGGTAACTATAAAGTCTGATGATTTTCATGTATTTTTAATGTGGTGTGTGGGTGAACAATGGAATATCTTATAACTTTCCCTCTTTGTATCTATGTATTTCATATAGCAGAAAAGCTGCCTCTTTTATTATTTAAAATAACTACAAACTAGTGATTAAATACACAGTGGGAACCTATTATTGATGATATTAGAGGAAGGGCATATAAAAAAGATAAAGAACCCGGGAGGGCATGTATAAAGAGGGTGATTACAGGGGACAATGAAAGAGGTTTGCAGAAACCATTATTTTTGTTTCATTATTTCTGACTACTGCTAGATACTAAGTGTAAAGGTGAGGAATCATTTTGATATTCCTGTTCTAAATTTAAAAATCAGGGTAAATCCAATGGTACTAAAGCGCGAAATAATAATTTTAAAAAATTCAACTTTCATACGTAACTAATGTAATATTAAATAAAACAATTTCAAATATGTTATTTTAATTAACAATTATAAATTAAAATGTTGAAAAAAGTAAAAAACTAATAATTATTATTACAAACAAAGAAAACTGAAGAATAAAAGTTTATTTATGTTTTAACACATTAGCCTTAAGCGCCATTCATGATGTAGGCATAGGCAGAAAACCTGTAACACTGTTAGTGTTAAGACATTAACTTCCTAATAATTTTTATTTCATTTCAAGAAACATCACACTACCTCTATATCACACACCTATATAGAAATTCCACCACATGCAATACCTTAAGAACTCTGCAGAAAATAGAAATGGAAGTATCTGCTGAATGGTGAACAGAGTGTCTCAACACTATGTTGCCAGGTTCTCTCTGCCTACTCTACTATGTACAGAGTGAAACTAAAATAAAAAAAAAATATTTCCCTTAGTCACACTGTTTCATAAAAATATAGGTCAACAATATGCTGTAAACTTGCTCATGCAATTGACTTTACATTTTCTTTAGCATTTATTAAACGGAAAAGATTTTATACTTCCTTTTTATACAAGGAATAACAATATATTTAAAATATTTGCCCAAGGCATTTCGAACCAGTACCATCTCATACAAATAGACAATGTCGACCTATGCTATGATAGTGTCCATAAGATAGTATTGAACCACAAAATGTAAAAACTAGCGGCTTCGCCCGCTTGAACTAGATGATTATTCATTGAATAAACAAAATTGTGACAGTCATATATGTTTATGTCAATGACTAATTTACTCATTCAGAAACAGCCTTAAATGTTAAATTATTGATGTTCGTAAGGATTTATAATATTCTTTGTAAAATAACTGTAATAATTGCATATTACAAAAAATACCCAAATCCAATATCGAAATTGAATTTAAAATAATTAAATTAATCGAATATCAAATCGAAAATATTTAATTGAGAACCTCCTCTTTGTTTTGAAAGTTGATTAAAAATACAGATTTATTATAAGTATAGATATGGATTGCTTTATAATTGCAGGCAAACTCATGCCTTGATTTCATTCAAATGCCCATAACTTTTTTTTAATGAACCGATTTTGATGAAACAAACTTAAAATGTTAATTTGAGTTAAAACAAAGCAATTGGTGAAAATTTAAGTAAATTGGTTAACTTTCGAAGATAAACGTGAGCGTTCAGAAAAACATTTTTGCTTCCTATGATTTTTTTTAAGTGTCCCTCTATCCATTTCAGTCAAAAATTCGAAACGTGCAGACAAAATATTTTACTATTTTATTATATATATTTTTTAAGAAAGTTAATAATTTTTTTAACAGAAAACTTACAATGATATGTAAATGTGTTACACAAAATTAAGACACAGAATATTATTTTTTAAATAAAATGTTTACATTCATTATTGACAAATAGATATAAAATGGAACTTTCTTTTTATTAAAATTTATGAAATTCATGGTAATAAAAAACAATTTTATTTAATTAAAATTATATTCTAAGCAAATTAAATTTAAGATATTCTAACTAAGTATTACTAATAAAACAAATACTAAGAACAACAATGCCTTAAGAATATTATTAATTAAACAGCTAATAACTGAAGCCATTGTGGCTCAACTGCATCAGCTGCATCAGACAGTATCCCCTTTTAAACATGATGGTTGTAGGTTCTATCCCCACTGGATATTGAGGGATACTAAAGCAAAAGTACTTCAGTCCATAATATGTATTTTTAACTCTGCATACTGTTACATACAATTTATATGTAATTAATGTAATATTAATTTATTTTGATTGTTATTTGAGTAACCTAAACCATCTGATTCTGGTAGAAAGAACTATGTGACAAAGCAGAAATTTGCAGTTGACTCTATTTTCGTATTGAACTGCACTGAAGTGTCTTTACTTTTATACCCCCATTTATTTTCTTTTCCCCACTCTGGGCAAGACACACAAAATGTCTTAAATTTGAGCAGTAAAGTCAAAAGAAAGAAAGATATGACTAGACATTAGTCTCTCACTGCCTTTTGTGTCATATTGGCATTTACCTAGAAGTTGGACATAAAGCATTTTACATTGAATTTAATTATTAACGATTTCCAACAATCCTGTCAGTCAAAGTAGTGTCGTGTCCCAAACAGGTGCAAAAATTGGGGAATTGGCGTGTTTGGGGATGGGGAACATAGGTTCACTTTATCAAGGTAAAAAAATTATTAGTTTCAGTTTTAAAACAATTAATACAAGTAAATTAATACCAAGTTAATAATTAAGAAGTTACCAACAATATTATTCCAAAAAGTTCTTATATGTAATTAGATATTTATTATTTATAGTCTTTACACCAAAATATTAAAAAATACAAAAAAAAGATCATTACCAAAAATGGATACAATCAGAAATTAACTGACATTGACATAAATCACATTAAAATGTATACACAACACTTATTATTGTTATTGAGTACCAAAGAAACTTTTAGGGACGCTAAACAGAAATTTCCCGAAACTTCTATGGGAACAAAATATAACTAATAGTATAATTTGACAAAAAAAAACAAATTTGGCATGTAGGTTCCTTGGGGAGTATATGGGAGTACGAAGAGGGGATTTCCCGAAACTTCAACAGGAACAGGAAAAACTTTTACATTTTATTGTCACTTTTTTACAGTATTTCACCATATCTCACTATATATCACTACCTTACACTGTATTTTCACAAGGCATCTAGAAGGGCAGTCCTGGCCAGATTTCTGGCTAGGGCCAGCCGGAGGAGCTCCGCCTTTTCCTCGGCAAGGCATTTGCTATGGAGTTCTAATTGAAGCATTAGTTCATAAGTATCTTCAGAGGATATAACAGGATCTTCTGTCTCTAAGAGTGGTAGGGTATCCAGAAACAGTGTTGGCCAAAAGCTGTAAATAGCAGAATATCTATTAAGCTCTATATTTATTAATTTAATTGCTTTAAAAAAATATTTTTTTATTTATATGCCCTAACAAAGAGGCCGTCGTGGAAAATATAGGGCACAAGCATGTGAATTTAAGCACGACTAACAATTCTTATCTTTTTCAATTATAAAGTCCCTAAAATATTCATAAAATTGTACAATAACATAAATAAATATAACTTACTAGTCGGGCACTATGTTAGACGTGATCAAAGACACTAGCAACTTTGCTGCCTTTTTGAATTCCCTATTTTTATATAGTCTGTGGAAATCACAGTATTTTCCTGAAAATTAAAGGCAAAATGGTTTATCTTACATACACAAACATAAAAAATCTCTTCTTGTAAACTGTCCAAGCGCTCCAGCCATGTTAACATGTTCTATGACAACCTAGACCAGTTGTAGCGCAGAGACATAAGCATGCGATTGTAAACGCGACAGGTTGTGGGTTCAATTCCCATTCGAAGAAATTCCTCATTCTGATAACGAGACAAACCGCAGGGCTAGGTTTGGCTTCGCCACTCAATACGCAATGTCTTCAGAATTCAGTAGAAAGTGGGGTCCAGAAGTGTCTTATTGGGACTGGATTGTCTTAAACCTAGGTTTTTTTTTTATGGAAAAAGACACGGCAAACGAGCATACGGGTCACCTGATAGTAAGTGATCGCCGCCGCCCACGACACCGCGTAGCACCAGAGGAGCTACTGGTGTGTCGCCAGCTTTGGGGGTGGTTGGGCGCCGAAGCCCGGCATTACCTAATGCGAAACGCAGTGGCATAAAGCCACTAATTCACGACGGTTTTAAATGCCGGGGGTGGTAATGATCCGCTGTTGCTGCCGCTGCCGGGAGTGTCGCTGGCGACGTGACTCTCCCACTCGTACTTTAGTCGCCTCTTATGACACCACCAGTACCAGGGTGATCCTATTCTAAGCCTCTGCCTACCCTGCTATGTGCAGGATACAGTGTGAAACTATAACTAACCGATTTTTTGTTGTTAGCATCTCATGACAAAAATATTTACAAATTGTAAATTATCATGAACTCCACCGCTTTTGAAAAGCTATTGTGCTTTTCTAAAATTTTCATACATGATGTTATATTTTAATATAACAAAGTACATTCACTGTATATTTACATTCAATTTTACTCTCATTTGATATTATAAATTCAAATTCGAAATATTCTTTATTCAAATAGACTATATAAGCACTTTTGAATCGTCAAGTGAACATACAAATAAAAAGCTACTACTGGTTCGGAAGGCAGTTCTGCTGAGAAGAGCCGGCAAGAAACTCAACAGTTGCTCTTTTCAAAGTCAATGGTATAATTAATTATTAGCTGGCAGCTATCCTGCATGACATCCAACCATGCATATTTAAATTAATTCCATGCATATTTATCCTCTAAATATTCTTGAACAGTGTAATAGGCTTTATTTGTTAGATTTTTTTACAGTAACTTTAAATTTTGGCAGTGGCAAATTTAGAATACACTGTGGAATTTTATTATATGCACATATACCGAGACCCATAAAAGATTTATTAACTTTTTGGAGGCGAAAACATGGCGTAACAAGCTTATTTTTATTTCTCGTCCCTATCATATGTCTATCACTATTTTTACTATGACGCTATATTTTGTCGGACAAACAGAATATTATAATATAGAAATTGTGAAGCAATTGTGATAATGCCTGCATCTTTCAAAACATCTCGCAGAGAATCTCGAGCTCTTAGATTATTATCTCACGGCTCTTTTTTGGAGAATAAATATTGAATTTATATCTGAAGCACTGCCCCACAGCATTCCATAAGATAAAATACTATGAAAGTAGCTAAAGTAGACTAGTCGGGCTGTTTCAACGTCCGTCATTTGTCTTACTTTTTTCACTGCGAACGCGGCAGAGCTGAGTTTATCCGCAAATGCTTCCAGATGAGTATTCCACTGAAGTTTAGAATCTACAGTTATACTACTACGTTTTAGTATCAGTACTATATATATATAAGCCTGAGCTTATATATAGTACTGATACTAAAACGTAAATCACTTAATTTTCTTCTTATATAAAATACACATCGCTCTGCCAATCTAAAAAAAAAGAATTACCCACCCAATAACAGCAGCGTATCATCAATAAGCAGCACCCCGCCCGCGGTCAACAGCAAGTCAGCAGCTGGAAGCGCTTTACCAGCGCTGTACGCTTTGAGCGCTGTGTGCGCGGCTCGAGCGCAAAGCGCTGGATTGCGGCCGCGGCCCGCCCACGCGAGCGCTGCGCCCGGACCACCCGCGGTTAGGCGACGTGTGGACATGCACGAGCATATTGTTTGTACTGAAATTTTTTAAGTAAAATATGCACAAGCAGGCGTGACTGGTTGTGGGTTCGATCACCACTCGAGAAAATTAAACATTCGCCCAGGTAACAAGGCAAAAGCGCAACGCTGAGTTTCGCCACTAGCACACAATGCCTGCCTGCCAGAATTCGGGGGAGGGTGAAAGATGGCACTAGATTAGCTTTGCTTGATCTGATTAAAATTATACATTTCAATCCCCGGTTGTTGAATTTCGCATTTTTTTAACTTTATTTTTTTATTTTTTTTAACTTTTCACAACGATAATTTTATTGTTTATTTTGTTTGGAAAAAAACATTTATTTTTAGGATTTTTAAAATTGTATTAGGCTTTAATACATTAATTAAAACTGTGGTTTCATTTAAAGTGGTGCTGACAAAAAAAACTCTGTTTAACGACACAAAAGGAACCGTACTTTATAAGACGGTAAGGGTGTACACTGTGCGTTAAATAGAAACATAAAATCTTTTGTCTTTTATGTGAAATTTTGTAACAAAACGACTTACCAACACTCAAAAGTCCAAACTTCTTGGCCTCAGCGGCCACTCTCATAGCTTTGGCCTCGGTTTCTATCGGCATTCGCTCTAATAACAGCTCAGCCCTCTTCCCTCCTTCGGAACAAGACGACGCTAAATAAGATAGTCCCACCGACCAGAGTGATTTGTGTTCTAAAAGTAACGATCCGTATTCCAGGATTAGACTGTCGCGGAGGTTAGTTGCTATACTGGAAAATCATAAATTTCATTACCTTTTTTTAGTTCTTAAGTGTGGAGTAAAACTTTAAAATTAACAGATATAAGCAGAAGAAAATTTTAAGATATTTATTGTCAGTTGCTGTAATTTTATTTTTCTGTATATCTATTTATAAATGTGGAACTGATATCTTCTGTATTCTTTTATAAGCTTTTTTTCGAACATGACGTTAATTGGTAATACGTCGAGACAAATGGCGCCAGTATCTCTGCGGTGGCAAGTTTTCACCTTGTATTGAGCTATGTGCTCTACCACGCGATGGACTTCGTGGATGGCGGAATGTTTCTTTTTGAAACCGAATTGCTCATTAATGAGCAGAGATTTGGCCTCTACCACCTCGAAGAGTCTAATGAGAATGATTCTCTCATAAATTTTACCTAATCAGTTGAGAAGGCTGATAGGTCTATATTTAGAGGGCATATTCCGCGGCTTATTGGGTTTACATATACAATGGACAATGTGGATTCCTTCGACTCGTCGAGGAAGGAGCACGACATGAGAAGGGAATTAAAGATAAGAATAAGAGAGAACCGATAGAGATAAGAACTGAGCCGGAAGGGGATACCCTATTAAAAAAGGCAGAGAGCTCTACTTTTTATTAATAACAACGCATTTTTGATGATGTCACATATATTAGAATTAGAAAAGAATACACAATGTGACGTAAATAAAAATGTAACACAAATTTAGAAAATAATAAAACTGGTCAACTCAGAAAGTTTCACGAAATTGGAATCTTTGTAACAAAGTTTAATAATTATTTAATATATTTAACATGTCCTTAAAGAATACTAAAATGACATTATAAATTATTTACACAAACAATGTCAATATGTTTCTAAATTATTTGCACTAATTATTCAAGCATCATAGATAAGAGCAACTTATAAATAAAATAAACTATAAAAGATAAGATTTCTATTTTGGGGCTTCACGCTGTATCCTGCACACAGCAGGATAGGCAGAGGGAACCTGGTCATCTAGTCTCAAAACACTTTGTTCCTTAGGTTCATTAGGAAGTTCCCCACCTTCTACCGAATTCTCGAGGCAATGATTGACTGATTGGCGACTCAACTCAACGCTGCACGACAAGATTATAAGAAAACTAATATAACAAGTAAAATATTTACATTTAAAAAGATACCTTTATTTAGTTTTTATAGCATGCCAATAAACCTAAGATAAGAATTTATCTTGATGAGATTATCTTAGGTTAGTGAAAGCGATTGGACAATTTCCAAGAGTGAATCCTGCTGCGTTCAATTTCTAAGCAAGAATTCGGCTTTTAGTTTCCGAGAAATTTATAAACACATACATACAGGTCAAGTTGATAAGTTTTTTTTTTAAACTTGTTTTAAAAACCAAATATCTCACTCATTTTGTTGTTTATCCAAGACCTGCAGCTTCCCACAGTGAAACAGCATGTCTGTTAGATGAGCGGCAAACCACCCATTGTCCGACACCTGCTGTATTTCACATATCACCTGGAAATTTAATTGCGATGAAAATTATGTTAATATTTATAACACGTTGAGGCCGTCGTGGTGTGACTGTAACCCGACGGTAGTGGGTTCCCACTCGAAAGAATTAATTATTATTTATTAATATTTTCATTTTTTCGCTCTGGCACTATTACATATGTAACGTAAATAAAACACTGAGTTCACAATAAGTATTGCATTCGCTAAGTAGCGTAACATGCACTAAACTTGTCATACATCACTCCAACCAAGGCAAAATACAGGCACCAAGGCAAAAGGCCCGGCGTCGAGTTCCGAAATGAAATTATAACTATCAACAAATAGTTATGGCCGCTAACTATTATTAACTAGTGAAGAAATAGTCAAAAAGTTCTGAACTATATTTTACTCAGAAGTAAGAAAGATTCAATAATTATATCTGCGCAGCCGTCTATGAACGACTTCAGGGTGACTGTGACTCCCAACACAACCAAGGCAATATAGTGAATCGTGTGACCATCATAGAGAATTCCTATATTTGAAAATATAATGTTCTATCCCCTGCTAAATTTTTATGCATTGTGTTAAATATCAGAACTAAATACCCCACTTCATCTTGATACCACAGCAGTAACCGTGTTTTATCAGTATGCCATAGCACTGCAGCTTCAAATATATTATTCAAATACCATAATAGCTAAATAAATCCTCTATACCTGATGTAAATCCCCATCAAGCAACGCTCGCACCATAACATCCAAATGAGATAAGCTGGTGGTCTCCATACCAGCACAGGCTGCCCCAGCTACACTGAGATCCCGTTTCTTTGCCCAGGGTGATGTGAAGAGAAGCCAGCCACCCAGGATATCGTACCAAGATGCATATTTAGTTCTTATTGATTGGAAAGCTGTATAGTCTCCCGTTATTAGCTGTTGATAAGGTTTCATATTAAAACTTAGGTTAACTGTTGTTGGTCTTAAGCTTAAATTACTTAAAAAGCTTGATGATAATGTATGTCTTAGTGGTCAGAGCGCCTGGTCTGCTACATTAAAATTTTTATACATTCTCTAAAAAAGTAGTTTCTTTCCTAAGTGTGGAATAACACTTTAAAATATAATTGTATTTTGTTGTATATGCTGAAACATACTATTATAAATAACTCACTCTCATAATAAGTTCTAATTTAGGTTGCTCCACCAATAATCCACTTCCAAGTTTTGATCTACACTCTGCTTGCCAATGTTTCCAGGTTATTGTGAATTCACCCGTTGATATACCTCCATACACCTAAAAATATATTATTATTATAATCATAAAAGAAATAGTTTAGACAGATTTTAATCTCTCATCATATATTTAGATTTTTGTAAAAGTCTAAAAAATATCAACCAATAGCATAAAAAGTTTATTAAAAGTAAATTGAAAGTCCTATAATTCACATAGTTTTTTGCACATTGCACTTCTTCCCTCTTGTGGAAAATATTAAAATATATTTTACTATTAGCTTCACGCTGTATCCCGCACAAGGCATAGCATAGCAGGGTAGACAGAAGGAACCTGGAATCATAGTGTTGACAATCCATTTCAATTAAGATAGGGTCCCCACTTTCCACCTAACTCTGAAGGTATTGTATGTGGAGTGGTAGTACATGTAGAGGGGAACTTATATCAAATGGCTCAAAACACACACACACACAACCATCAATTACAATGACGGAGGCAAAAATACACTGCCACCATTGCTCCATAATGGCCACAATTGTCTTATTTTTTATTGTATATTATATTTTATATTTTTTAATTGCATTAATGACAATTTTATATTTGAAACTAAACTTTTGATTAATGTTTAAGGGATTTAAAGAAAACTGTTTCAAAATTGATAAGCTACAAGTATTATTTTCTTTCTAAATTACAATATTTATTTGCCATGTTCTAAGTTTAAAAAATAGTCAACTTCACTATTTATATTTCTATAATTCTTTGCAAATAAACAAAAAAAACTTACACTATAAACAGGCATGCTTCTCAATGAGCTATCAACTAGTTTAAATTCATTGGTATCAGTTGCCGAATGTAATTTAAGTAATGCTCTGGCCACATCTACTCTACCCTGAACTACCATTCCTATAACAGTGTCCCAGTACTCTTGATGATCTTCCGAGCCCCTCTCACAGGCTTCGAGTAGCTGAGCCGCAGTCTGCTCATGACAGGGAAAATGAAAACGAACCCACTCTAATAAAAATGGCAGTACCACCTCACCAGGGATTATGTCTATGAATAATATCTCACACAAATGCCAAATACATTCTATTGAATAGAAAATTGTTATGTATGAATGTAGAGTGTTCTTTTCGATTCCGTCAATTTCTTTCTGAGCAGCTTCTTGTAAACTTTCAATACACACTCGCATTATGGAGCGATATTGGCGCGAAAGCTTAAGGAATTCGACTTGGTTGTCTGTTGTTTTTGAAGTTTCAACTAGTTTTTGTAAAGACAGGAACGTGCCATTTGCTTCGTTGACAAGTTTCCGTAATATTGGAGTAAACAATACTACACTCTGACGAATATTTAAAATCTTATCGTCTGTTTTATAGGCTTCTTCAGATATATTTTTATTTACGTTTTGACTTCGAGGATATATTGCGAATTGGTTACCACGTCTCCAAGCAGCGCCAATTCGTTTTTCGAAACATTTTTCTGGTAAGACCTGAAAATATCAGTAAATATAGAAAAATTGTTACTTTAACATAACCTAAGTAGAGATTTTAAATTACTTACAAATGTTTTAACTCGTTTAACAGTTTGTGTGTTAGCTGCTGGGGACGGGCTACTAGAGAAACTCGAAAAATTCATATTTAAATAAGTAAATTATACAACAAAAAGGTATCAAGTTAAAAATATCATAACCGTTTATTTTCAACTTTCAACTATTTAACACCGATGCTGTCATGCTTCGCGTTCCTGTCACTGTCAAATTTAAAAAAAGTATTTTCACTCAGTAACAAAATCTAAAGGTACCATACTTTTTTCCTAAATGAATTAAAAGAATAAAAAATTCTTAAATTATAAAAAAAAAAAAAGTTATATCTAAATAAATACATGACTTATATATCATAATTATTGAATCTTTCTTGAATAATATGCAGTAACATTACACTGTTTGTCAGTATAGTTTGTTTAAAATATATTAGTATGAATTATAAAAGTTAACATATTATACAATTACATTAATTATACTTATTTATCGCTAATAGTACATGCAAAATATATCTTTATTTATCATTTCACAAATCATTCTGACTTGACCGGATATAGTGTTGGAAGACATGTTGATTTGTCATGAGCGAGGCGATTTTTGTCAATTCGTCAAAAAAGTGTTTTGTTTAAATTAAATAAAGTAAATTGTACAAAATTAAACAGTAAATCGTATATCATAGTGACGTACAAAGTGATATTAGTATAATGTGTTATATATGTTTATATTGGTAAGTCTGATAGAGGGAATCAATTGTAACAGGACCACCAGATATACAATTTGGTAAGCGTTGCGTTAATTTTTACAATCGCTAGCTTTTTATTTAGGTATTCGACCGAGACACAGTTACGCACTATAAGGCAGGCCTTCACCTCGATCGGCTGCCTAAATTTTAGTTATAACTAATACAAAACTTCTAATAGTGTTTGAGTGAAAGAAAACGCGACTAGTTTTGACGTAGCGGTGAACTTGTTGCAAGGGAAACAGAAATTAGGCCGTGATTATCTGCTTAGTATCTATTTGTTTGTGTATTCGCGACTCGCGAGTCGTACGGCAGTGACGTCACTTGTGTACAGTGAAAAATCTTATATACTTGGTGTATATAACATATGAGGTATGATAAAGTTTAATCAAAAATTGATAGCTGCTATGATTTAGATTACTTACAGATAGAAGTGCAGGTTGTGAAGTTTATGCTCAGTTTTTAAACAAACCAGTGTAGTCTGTGTGTGTGTTTTTTGCAAGTAAGAGTATTTTTTTGTAAGTACATGGAAAACTTTTGTAATATGTATCAGTGGAAATGTAATTAGAAATTGAATCTTTTGAGATTTGGTTATTATGCAAGTTTCCTAATATGTTATACTTATTTTAATATTTATAATTTACTTCCCATTTAGTATAAATATTTTTATAAAACATAAATAATGAAAGTTATAACAAATATTTTTATTACTAAATTACTTAACAGGAAAAAAATGTATCAAATAACCTTTTTTCTACCGACTGAGTATAAACTAATCAACTTGTTCAAGCTTGCTTATTTTAATATGATTTTTAAAAAAATATTACCTAAAAATAATTGCATGCACAATTTCAAAATAAGTGTCAATTATTTTTTACCTTTGAAAATACTTTTCATTTACAAATAATATTATGAATTTAAAGGCATGAGTCATTATGAGTCAAACATTTAGAGACTGATCATTTTATCTATTAAATTTTCATTTTAATTAACATGTTTTTAGTAGTATTTACATATTATTCTCACTCTAATGATACAAAGTCTTGTATTTGGGCAGAAAGTTCTTTGAACATATCAACAAAACCAACTCTTAATATGTAGAGGATGGAAGTAGGTGGAAGAGTTAGCGAAATCTTTCTATAGTTTGCTGGATAATCTCCACCTGTCAAGGATAATCATCAATTTAAAACTACTTCTAGAAAGTATTCCAAAAGTGATTCTAGTTCAATTATTTTTAAATTGGTGTTGCTTTTCTCTGCTATATATAGAGATACATGAAACTATATATATTTTTTTAAAATATTTGCTAAGTGTTCATGCTGAAAATGTTTGCAAGTTATTTAGGTAAGACAAAACTTATCTTGTCTACTATCACAATCAATATTTGTTTATCATATTACTGTGATACCTTTGTTCTTTTATATTTTTATATGATAAATAGTGTAATAACCTCACACATTCCCATTATCTGTTTAATAAACAAAAATATTATATTATATTCCTTGTCATATGTTTAACATATATACAAAGCAATGATCAAAATATATACATTGTTATATTAATTTGGAGCACTTGCATTAATTTTTTTTGACAGTTTTACACTTCAGTTTTTGCCCAATTTTTAAGACATTATGAATGGTACCAATCAACAACACACTTTACCAACTAAATCAGGCAAATGGCAAATAATAAGTTAAATGTAATCATATCTATGACTGGGAATCAAACCTACAACCACTGTGTTTACACTCAACTCTGTTTCACCAAACCTGAATATATTGAATTTAATCTCAGTTCATTGTTAAATCAACATCCTTCACTATAAGTGTTAGTATTGTTACATTTTCTATAAAAAAAAATGCTATCTAGAACAGAATAAGGTAAAAAGCATGATAAAATGAGTATTCTCTGAGAGACATTTTCAATATATTTCCTGTTAATGTTGTTAAACAACAAGTATTCAAAGGCTGTCGCAACCATGGTCACATCCACAATGTCACTTCCTATAATACTTCTGATAAACATCTTTTAAATAACTAGATATGAATAGGCTTTTTAGTTTGCCACTATATACTACTTTTAGCCAAATAGGCAGAGAGCACCTAGTCTCAAAACACTCCATTGTTCAATTTTTTGTCTAGTTTTTCGAGATATTGTGTGTTAAGTGGTGATACTCAATGTCGTGCTGTGTCTTGTTGCCCAGAGTGAGAAAAATAATTTATTCTCCATATCGGGAAGAGAACCCACCATGCTCGTCGCCCTCACAGTCACACCCTGGCTCTGCTATATGTGGGATACATTGTGAAGATATTCATTTTATTGACCACTTTTTTGTTTGTACTATTTTATTATACAGTGGTTATAAAAATATAATATGTCCCAAAAAATAATGAAATGTTGTGAACTTAGCAATAATTGTGTGAAATAGTATAATTTTTATAAAATAATTTTATCCAAAGTATTCACCTTGGTTTCCTACTTGACTTCTACTCCTATATAATGAGACTGCTTAAGCACTTGTGACTTGTGTTTACTGTATTGTTTTACTATTATCATAACATTTTTCTTCTTCTTGTATACACATGCATATCTTGAGATAAACGCGACGATTGTGGGTTGAATTCCCACTAGGGGAAAAATTGTTTTTTAGTGTCACTCTATTGACAAGACACAGAGTTAAGCCATTCTAGATACAATGTTTCTAATGTCTCTAACACTAGGGTCCGTCTGCCTATATCCTATTATATACGGGATACATCGTAAAGCGAGCTATTTTATATGACGGTATGGCATTTTCACATATCAAAATGTTGTGGGGCGTGTAGAAAAAATCCGTCGTAGTGCAGTGTGGTAGGAGACTACTAGATACACGCGATGGTTGTGGGTTCAAACTCCTCTCGATGTATTAATTAGACGTATTTAATTTTAATTCTCCGCTCTAATAAATACTAACGTTTCAAAATTTGTGGAAAAGAGAAGAACGGAGTGTCTTGACACTTTCCGCTTAACTTTTCTATTTGCAGAAAGTTCGTGAACCTATATAAACAAGTGACTAGAGTTAAATACAACTTGACAATAATATTATTTTTTTCATTAACTAATTAATAACATAACTGGTTTTTGTATTTAACTTGCATTGACGTCACTATTAAAAAAATAAACGGCTGAACATCTTACGCTCCAACAAATATTGCGTCACTATATAATTGTCATGTTCTGTTTTTTTTTTATATCAACAAGCTTCTTTCAAAGTTCAGAAGTTAAGGACGTAATGTATTACAGTACTTTCTTTTTGTCCGAATAAATAAATATCCTTGCTTATTAGTCGTAGACACTTACGACGCATTAATTATAGAGATTATCCCTAAAAAATATTTGAATCCACTACAATAATTTTCATTGTTTTATCATAACAACTAACAGATTGCTTGTTTATTTTTCCTTGCCTAAAGTAATTTGCCTTTTACCAAGCTTTGAATAAATTCTAACAATTGACCTTTGAAAAGTAGACTGACATTTCAGCAAATTAACTACGAAGTTAATTTTAACTGAAAATGAGAGCTAATTAATGTAACTAAAAGTATGTTATGGATTCAATTCTCACTCAGGGGAATATACAATTTTCATTTCGTCACTCTGGCAACTGAAAGACGTGTGACGTTAAGATCGCTACCCAACGCATAACATCACAAACTTTTGGCGGAAGGTGGTGGACGGAGTGTCTTAACACTAGTACCTTGTGCCTATCCCACTGTACGCAAGATACGTCGTGAAGGTAAAAAATAAACTAATTATGTACATTTTATACAAAAGTTAAATATGCGTGAATTATAACTTAAAATATCATAATAGGCCGTCATTGACAAAGATATATTGTTTTACATGGGACAGTACATCCGACGTGAGGAAGCTTAGGGTCGTCACTCTGTCACACGGACTTTCGGCTATCGACCTCGAGGCTACCAGAAGGCCTTTGCTATTTTTTTCCATTGTTAAGCCTCGTTTGCTTATAGAACTCGCGACCATCCCTCCGGATCAAACACTGGATAAGTGCGCTTTGGCAACGTATATAGATATTTATTACTGTCATTTACAATTTTTCGAAGTGTATAAATAATAAATTATTATGAAGTTATGTTGAGCCAGCTGTGGCGCAGGGCGTGCGATCCTACACGCAACAGGTTGTGAATTTGATTCTCACTCGATGAAATTAAAAATTTTATATTATTTTTTTGTCGCTGTCATAACCTAAAAGTACCTAAACCAAAAAGTTTTTTAATGATGTTAAAAATGTTCTTAAATTACACAATTTAATTTACAGTAAAGATAAATAATTATAAGATTTAACACCATTATTCACATATTCACGCTATTGAAGGTCATACACATTGTTTTTCATGGGCCAGTACCGCTGACGTATGAAAGCCTCATTACTGTGTCTTAAGTTGTATGATTATCCACAGCGTGCCTTATCCCTGGTTGTTTGCTGGTCTTTTTTTTTCTTTCACAAACGTTCTTATATATAATTATTGTTTTTACTTTAGTTAGTTACTTTAATATAATATTAATATATAGCGCCTACTGTTGAGACACTTCATTTCCCACTTTCCGCCAAATTCTGTGGTGGAACTGGTCGCCACATATAATATATTGATTATATTAGATTCTTTTTTAATGACTTAAGGCTCCAATTCTGAGAAAGATCTATCGAAGGTCATCCAGATTGTTTTACGTGGGACAGTGCATCCGACGTATAGAAGCGGAGTGGGTCACTCTGTGGTACACACGTACGTACATACGATCGGTTATAAGGTCAACGACCGCGTGACTTACCTCCTGAGGTTTGCTGTTTTTTAATTGTTTACATGTAATACAACGGTACGAAAACGGTAGGTAAAAGCGAAGGTCGTAAATGGGATTCCCACTTGGGGGGATGAATTGTTTTTATTTCCTAGCTCTCTAGTAAGAAGACAAGCCAAATGTTGAGTTTCGCTTTCTCTCAAACGTATACTGTTCAGATAAATTAATGGTTGTTATTTATTTTCTCTTTTTTACTTTTTTCTCTCTTTGTTACATTGTTAAGTAAAAGCATTTTCATGAACAACCTAAGCTGAACTAACAAATTAAGTTATTTTCTTGTAAAATTTAGCCATTTTAGTTCACGTGAGGTCGATGACCATGTGTATGACATATCGTAATAAACGTTCGGTTTTATACGTTCGCGTATATTTGTGCTGATGTTGTGATGTGCTCATAAAATATATATTAGAGTTTTGACACTTCTCGGCGCCGTCAGAGGACAAAAATAAATGTTTTTTTAGACGTTTATTTTAAGCTTTAAAGTAGAAAGTTGAAAATATTTACAATTAATATATTTATCAATTATTTTTTACAATTTTAAAGTGTTATTCCATATTTAGGCAAGACAAATACTTTTTTACAAAACATAAAAATTTGAACACGGGCCTCTTGGTGTTCTAAAAAAGTATTTTTGCAATTGTTTCGTATAAAAATAAATAGCCAAGCTGGGGTGGGACAGATATTCTATTTCGTTATAATCATGTCTGACATACATAAGTGAAAATTGATCACAAAACCATCGCCTAACAGTTTCATTCAACCATTAGGCCAATGTAGACACTTTTTTATAACCTTTACTGCACCTGCCGATGTTTATGGAGTTAGCAAACATAACCTTAAGACTCAGTTCTATTCAGACACCTCGGTTTTGGGCATATTA